>CATIWR010349961.1:0-11230 GCA_949677035.1 Omphalea diandra
CAATAGGCAATTAGTCAAGTGAAACTCTAAATTTTTTGCCTAACAAATGAAAATTTGCACACGATGCATTTCAAAAGAACCATTTAATAGATGGGTAAAGTTAAAACTGATGTATGATCCAAAAAAAAAAAAGGTCATCAATCTTATTAGAAATTGAATTGAGAACGTAGAGGTAGACGTGACAAAAATTTGGTGGAGATTAAGCTTAAGACAAATGGGTTTAAATGAATTTAGGTTAACTCTTGATAAAAGGTTAAAATTAATTAATTAGGAAGTTAATTAGAATTAATTCGTTAGTAGTTAAACTCAAATCATTATATATTTTTAATTTTAATATTCCTCCTCAAATGATAAAGATTTAGTTGACTACTTGGAATTGAAATTTCTCTTTCTGAAATCAAAATTGAATTGAATGCAGTGGCAACACTAGATCGAGTTGCTTAAAGTAAAAGTTAAGTATAAGACAAGTGAGTTTAAATGAATTTGAGTTAATCATTGTTGAAAGATTAGAGTTAAGGTAGTTAAGTCCAAATTATTATATGCCTTTTAATATTTAATGTATTTTTTTGATGTGAGATTTTAAATCTTGATAAATCTTACATTTTGAACTTTGCCCTCAAACGCTATTTACTGCATGAAATTCTGAAAGAGGCAGTAGCAATAAGAGCTGACAAAGGAATGGGGTGATACTGAGTTCTTACCCTTTATGGTCAAACTCGAGCTTGATCTAGCTTACTGAGTTTTTACCAAGCTCAAAGTTTTGGTCAAATCTATCTATTAGTAAATTTTTATCTCATTTATAAAGAAATTTGAAATTTATAAGTTATATTAATTAACGTATGAATAATATTATTAAAAAATAATCAATTATAATTTTATAAGTACATTTAATAACTTCGTTATCATTGAATGAAATCAAAGAGAGGAAATTCTTTTTATATTAAAAGTAATCTCTTCTCAAACTCTTTATAAATAATATGAAATAAAGTTTTATCATATTGCTATATTCTTTAATCAATTTATTTTTATTTTATAACTTTATAATGTTACAGATATAGCATAATATTATTTTGTAGTTAACAATGTATTATTTTGTTGGAAATCTCACCTCTTTATGGTGTAAGAATAATGTACACCACATAGTGGAAATTTCTTCATCAATTTAAGCATCGAGAACATTCTTTCTTATGTGTCAATTGTCAAAAATCAAGTAAACAAGATAGTGCAAATCTGAAATTGCACTAGAACTAGCCCACTAGGAGTTACACAAGTTAAACTGACAGTGACACTAGATGAACATGATTAATCTTACATGGTTCTGTAGGTCAATCTTGTGAAGTTTTCTTAAGCTGAGAGAAACATAAAGGTATTAAGCTTCAATTCCTATACGCATAAACGTTAAAAAATACATGTTTGTTTATGGTTGCTTTTAATCTTTTATCACAATTCCTTGATCACTTGTTGCAGGCACTAAAAACCTTTGCCTTTTCTCCTCTTCTTTCCCCCATAGAGTTGCATATAATCGAAAGATTATCATTATAACTGCCATACCCTGGAAAAAGATCGAAAAAGAGTGCATAAGACAAAAGCAGTAGCAATATAAATTATTCTCCTGACCCTTGTTCTAGAAAGTTAATGGAATGAATGAACAAAGACTCCAAATAAGCATACCCTCCTAAGTGCAGTGCTTCTCCTAAAATTAGCAGTCCCATGATAGCTACAATTACAGTAGAAAGTGACCTAAATGCTGTCGAGAAAACAGGATCCCTTTTCCTTACTACCAGAGCTTGAACACAAGTTGATATCCCAAAGAACATAATTCCCTGCAGTAATATACTAAGGTCAAACGTTTTAGCAGTTCATTACCGTTTATATTTTAGAATTATTAGGTTACAGGAAACAGTAGGGGAAATTTTTCATCAGGAATCAAGATTCGAAACTCGACATTCATTGTGATATTATTTTTCCTGGTTCTATGTCTCTTAAAAATGTATTATTTTGTTCGAAATCTCACCAGTGTACATTATTCTTACACCATAAAGAGGAGCTAGAAGAGTAATATCCCAAGACAATCTCCATGATGAAGCTTTATGATCTAGAGTTGCTGCCAGGGTTGCTGCAATCAGAGTTCCGGATAGACTTATTAAGGAGGTGAGAATTAAAGGAGATGGATACCTTCAAACTGTTACTGTCTGTATCACCAAGCAAAAAGTTTGGTTATATTTCAAGTTTGAGAAAATGAAAAAACCTTGTGGATTATAGGTTACAATTTTTTTTTTTTTTGGTCACCTGTAAGATGAAGTTGAAAGGATTTGAACAAGAAACAAGATGGAACCCTTTACTTTTGACGTAGCATTTTGATGTATGGTGACTATGTAGTGAAAGCAGAGTAGTGCCCTTGTATAGAGTCATGAGCGTGGCAGCGCCAAACGAAACTATAGTTCCTACAATCTCTGCTTGCCCACTTAGCTTGGTTATATTTATGTTTCCATCCTGGAAACGTAAGCAAAGTTTTTATGGTCAAGGAACCGCCAAAATTTTTTGCAGGTCATATAAATGTTTTTAAACTACCTGCAGAAAAGTGCCAAAATAAAAGTCATTGATGGGTTCAAGTTGGTTATGGCAGATGCAAAAGCTGGTGAAGTGTATTACAGTCCTGTATATTATTCCCCCAAAAATTCTGATGCAAAAGAACACTAGAAAATATAACATGAACTCAAATTTTATGGTGTTGATTGTAGTGAAATAACTTTGCATAAATTCTTGACCAGTCATTGTTATTGAACCCATTACCCGCCCTATAAAAGCAAAGAAAAAGATGTTTAGGCTGATTGGTAAACTCTGTTTGCATTCACTTTTCCTGCATGGATGGCAAGTATTGATAGTAACCCCATAAAGGCCAGTGAAAGAGCAAGTAGAAGAGAGAAGAAAGAACCTTTCAAAGAGAAATGCAAGAACAGCTGTAGTTATAGTTCCAAAAGCAAATCCACAAGCTACAAGTGTATATCGACTCGTGCCTTTATCTAGCGCAACCAAAGAAACTATGTTGAATGCTGCAGAGGAGAAAGCAAGAAACATAGAATAGAGATGGTTTCAGCCTTTCCAATATGGTCTCTGCTCTTCTTATTCCTTCGGCCAATGCTTTCTCCTCTTCCATTTCGATCTGTTCCGAAGGCTTCTATGCACAAGTTCACTGAATGAGAACTTCCTTTTTCAAGTGCTTAGTGAAAAAGAAGTCCAATCCTTCCACACTGACTAGGGAAGTGCTTAGTGATTAAAATATGCCACCATCAACTTTAATGATAGTGGGAAACATTAGTAAGTCGAATTTTGTTGTGGCACTTATTTGAAGTTCCCTAATATGATAAAATCTTTATTTTCTTTTGCCAAATAAGGTTTTTTAAGGTGGCCAATTTTGTTGAAGTGAATGTTCTTTCATTTCGATCTTTTCTTAATTAGTAAAAAAAAGTGACACTAATTAAAGATTAGTTGAGAGATAGTTGATTAAATGGTTTGGATTTTACCAGTAGAAGCAGCTAGTCCAGCAGTTTCTGCTATGACTCTCAATCCATACAAACTAAATCTGAAAAAACAAATGAGCAAGTTCAGCAAACATTGTGGGCTACAAATATGAAATATATCAAGGTTGAGGCATTTCTTCGAACAGCTTGGTACTCATGCTGGTGTTGGGTGCCTGATCTTTAAAAATCATGAAAACATTGTATGCTCTCATAACACTTAGTTCATCATTTATTTGGTTGCAATTAAATTAATACTTAGTAGCAATAAGAAGTGTTAATTCTTATACATGTGCCAAAAAATAAAGCAGTTAAAAGCAAGTGAAAATTTTTTGCACATGCTAGAGACTTAGGAATTTGTAAAACTAGAAAAAGTGAAATATATTGATACATGGGTAAAATAGGTTTGAGTTTTTTCTAGTTTTGCATTACTTAGCAACTATAATCTAAGTTATTATTGGACATATTATTACAAGTACTGAGTTGGCATATAATTAAAAGAAGCTAGTAAAATGTAAGAACCTTTCCAAGATCAGTGCTAAAAGAGCTGTATTTACAGTTCCTAAAATATCCATAGGTAACAATGCCTTTATCCAAGCATGGCTTAGAGATTATGGTGTCTCGTGCCTGACAGAAGCCCATCAATATACATAAGAGATATGGTTCAGCCTTTCTTGTATCATTTTTTTCTTCTTCCTTCAAACACTATTTAGTCTATTTCATTTCCAACCCACTTCAGATCATATTATATATACGTACAGAATTGAACTAATGCAAATCTAGTGGCACATTGACTACTGGGCAAGTGCTAAAAGAACCAAAATAAGATAAAACTAGCGTGTACGTGTGTGGGCTCTTTTGTTATTTACAGGAATTCTTTCGGTGGGATATGAGGTAAGAGAAGACTTCAACTTTCAATGTATGTGTATATATATATATATATATAGATTTCCAGCAGGCGATTCTCTACCATGCAATTATTTCCAAAATGGATTAAAACCCACTAACTAGTAATTGTGTGGTTAAGTTTTGTTGGAGTTAATGTGCATTCATTTGGAAGTTTACTAATTGTGTTATAAATGAAGCATAGTTCTTCATTACTATAAAATGCTTGTACTTTTACCCATTGCATTTAATAAATTATTTTTTTCGTTCTTTTTGTTTCAAGTTCGAATTCATTAAAAATTATGAAAAGAAAATTTATTTTTCATTAGATTAATTATATAAACAAATCTATTGGAAACTGAAAAAGAGACGCATTTAATAAAATATAAAAATTGCTTGATGCATTAACTAAAAAAAATCTTTCAATATTTTTTTTTTTTTGTCACACACTATGACTTGTCCCTTACATGACCGATTGTTCAATATCTCCACTAGCAAAAAAATTCCAAGCAAAAGTTGAAGAAAAAAAGATGCTACGTCTCTTCATGGATTGATTTCACTATCTATATTGATTCATAATTAATAAAGTATAAGTTTTCATATACTTTATTAATTAATATTTTATTTTTTACAAAAATTAAAAAAGAAAAGGAGAAAAATTAAAACCATTAATACTTATAGAAAAAAGTAAAATAAAGAATAAATATATAAAAAGTTTATTGACTTAAATAAAATTTTTTACTCTTTATATTTAGATATTAATTAAAATACTATTTATTATATAAAATCATACTCTTTAACTTCAAAGATGCTCTTAGATCATCTGAAAAGAAACTTTAAGCCGATTCAATCAAAAATTTTTTTTCTCCTTACTTTATTGTCCAAGAACCATGATCAATCAAACAAGCAAGAGTCGGATGAGGTTCTATATATAGCGAAGTTAAAGTTAAAACTGAGACAAACCAGTCTGGAAAATTTGCTCTTGTAACTAAATATTTTCACTTCTCCAATCAAAGAGAGACAGAAAAGCATATAAAGCTTCACTTATTTTCTAATTTGATCTCAACCTCGGGATCAGGTGGTGGAAGTCCCACTGCTAACTTGCTCTTTTTCTCTCGTTCCTTTCCCCACTGAATTGCATACAAGCCAATAATTATCACTGTGGCTCCTATGATCCTGTCACATAGTACAAGAAAATATTTTCCTAGTAACTTAGCTGAAATTTTTCTTGATAATAAAAAGAATTAAAATTTTTCTTGGAATAGCTGATAATAAAAAGAATTAAAATTGTAACACATTTTAATTACCCTCCCAATAATAGCTACAATCACTGTTATGAGAGGTCTAAATGCTGATGTGAAAACCAGACTGATGGATCTGGCTACTACAGTTTGCATGTATGTTGTGATCCCAAATATCATAACGCCCTGAAATATTATATTGAACCTTTTTATCGTTAGCACTGCACTCCTTTTTTAATTATGTGCATGGTTTTTATCTTTATATTTCCAATTTATGGAGTAAGGTTTTATGATTTTTGCCCAACATATTGTCTCCCTGAGATGATTTAAGCGGACATATTTATGAGTTTCCAAGACTTTCCAGCGATTCAAACTCAAGTAGGGGTAGCAATGGATCAGGTTAGGTGGGTTGAGATATGTAGAGGCCATTTCTGGATTATGGTGAGAATCAAGTCACTAGATCAATACATATGTCGAAATTTTGATAATTTTTTTAGTCATTTTAGAGTTTAAACAAATTCTAAAAATTTAATGATCAGGTTAATTTGAATTGATTCATGAGTCAAGTTGGTGTTGGGTTGGATCTAGAAAATTTGGATGACTTCAGATTTAAATGTTTTCAAGATTTCTACAAATGGGATTGGGTTCCGACTACTTTTCTGAATGAATTCAAATTGTATAAAAAAAATATCACCTCTAAAGTCTAGAAAGGAAAAGCATATATATATATATATATATATATATTTACTACTTAAAATTTTAGTGTAAGAGAAGCCAATAGAAAAATTTTATTGATACAATTTGAATCTTGGCATTGTGGTCCTTATGTTTTTCTTGAGAGCAGAAATTCACAATATTTTATTTTAGTCAAGTAGAAAACTGTAATGAACTTACACGGTAAAGGGGAGCAACAAGAGTAATATTGCTGTTCAATCTCCATGATGAAGCTTTGTGATCTAAAATTGCAGCTATGGTTACCGCAATTACAGGCCAAATGGGCCTGATAATGACGTAATAGTCATAGGAACCGGATACTTTCTCACTGTTGTCTGCATCATCATATTTACACTACTTATAATATACCTTTTGTCAGGATAGAAATATAAGAAACAAAAATAACGTAAACACTTGCATGCTATACCTTTTGTTTGTCAATTGCATTTTCAGAAGGAAAATATCATTTTTCTTATTTATGCAATTTTCAAAAGCAACGAGAGCATAAAGAAATAGCCGACCAAGTCCTCTAATTAATGTCCTGCTCACCTGCAAGATATAGAATGCTGCTGCTGAAAGGTTTTGAAGAAGAAGAAAGAGGGAACCTTTTATTAAGTTCCTATCTAAGGACACTTTTGATGTAGCTTGTAGATGAGGGTGGGCTTCATGCAGTGAAACCACTGTCCGACCCCTTTTATAGGGTCATGAGGGTAGCACCCCCTAATGCAACTATAGTCCCTCCAATCTTTGCTTGGCCAAGGTTAATTTTTCCAACCTGAACAAAGAAAGTAAATTTCTTTACGCAGGATATCAGTAGAAAATTACACACACATATTTTGTATCCGTTCACAACTATTGATTACATGAAGAAAATGACCAAAATAAAGGTAAATGATGGAATCAAGTTGTTCATGGCAGCTGCAAAGGTTGGTGAACTGCATTCTAATCCAGCATATAAAAATGATCTGCCAACAACTCTGATGAATTGAGAGAATTAAAGTCAACAGAGCCTTTGGCTTTTACAAAAAATTATTATCATAAAGTAACTACTCATGAACGGTCATCCAGAATCTACTCACCCTATAAGACCTAAGAAGAAGACGTTGAGGCAGACTGGGTTGCGGATTTTGTTTTCGTTGTTCCTGCTAGATAACAATTAAGAGTGAGTTCAATTAATAAAGCTAGATTTGGGTGTAATTGTCTCATAGTCTTGAGAATAACTTTAAGTCACCAAACTAAGAAGAAGAAGAAAAGAACCTTTCAAAGAGTAGAGCTAGAAGAGATGTAGTTGCAGTTCCAACAGCACATCCGTAGGCCACAAGAACATAACGGCTCATGCCTTTGTCTAAGCATACTTTACGGATTATGTTGAATACCGCATCGCGGAAAGAATAAAATATACAAATGAGATATGGCTTCAGCCTTCTTAAAATTGCTTCCTTTCCTTCTCCTGATAATTCTTTAGTCTCTTCCGTTTCCTATGTTTCACAAAAGTCAGTTCTAATATCAATTCACCTTCTTATAATTAAGTTCAGTGGACACATTTGGGTTCCCACAACTCAGTGATTTATTTTATGATGATTAGAGATTACTTTTACAAAAAGTCAGTATTTGGTGGTTTGAGCGCTTAGATCTTATTGAAATATATCACAAAAAAAAAAAAAAAAAGAAATAAAAAATTATATTAATAGAATTTTATCACTTTACTAATAGACTTCATTGTTGGAAATAAATTTTAAATTAATATAATTTAATTAAAATTTATTATTTAGAATAAATCCATTATAAATTGATCTTTTTTAAAGCATCTCCAATAGTAAATAAATAGCATATTTTACGTAATAAAGAGTAATTTAAGAAATATTTAAATATAAAGAACATACAAATTTATTATTAAATCTAGTAGATTCTTTATATTTCACTTTTCATTTTGTTTTGACCCATAAAAGATTTTAATGTAATTATGTGGGAAGAGAAAAAAAAAGTTTTTCAAGAAAAAAAGCCAATAGAAAATAAGATATCAATTATTAATATATATGAAAAACTTAATTGTATTAATTATTTTTTGAATAGAGAGTGAATTTTAGTTTTCTACATGGAGAGGGCAAAATCATTCTCAAATATATAATTTAGAGTTAAAGAGTGGGTAAGAATTTTATTTTTTTTCAACTACACTTTATAATAAAAAGTTTAGGTTGAATAAAAAATATATTAGAGATGCTCTTATAATTAAGTTAAGTGGACATATTTGGTTTCCCACAAATAAGTTCAGTGCTTTTATCTTATGATTATCAAAGATTGCTTTTATAAAAAGCCAACATTTGGTAGTTTGAGCGCTTAGGTTTGATTGAAACAAATCAAGTAAGAAAAAAAAATTATATTAATAGAATTTTCTCCCTTTCATAATAGACTTTCATTGTTTGAAATAAATTTTAAATTAATATAATTAAATTAAATTTTATTATTTGAAATAAATTTATAATAAATAGAAATTATTTTATTTTTTATATTCTTTTATGTATTTAAAACAAATATAGCGTCAATTTAAGTTATAAGGTTAGTGAAGAATTTTATGCAATTTGTTTAATAAAAATGAATTCCCTCAAAATTTATGATTTTTTTACTTAATTTGACTTTTTCATTAAATTATTTATTTTTAAATGAAAAGTTATAATTCTTTTAAATATAGACTTTCTAAACAAGATAATAATTAAATATAATTCCTTTTTATTAAGTTTTTTCAAAATCCAAATTTCAAATTGGATTTTAGTGATCATGTCCATGTTTGCTTTTAAGTTCATCATATGATGCTACGAATTAATACATTCTCTAGATTTGTTTTGCAATTGAAACAAAGTCATTAACTTATTATTTTATTGATGGTAAAATTCAGAATTAAAAATAAACAAGAAAAAAACATTTAAAGTTGAATATATTTATAATCAATTATTAATTTATCAAGCTTGAGGGAATGCATTCTTTGATGATTAATTTTCCAAGGGCAAAAAGAAACGTTCTGAGTTTTAATAAATTAATAAAAAAATCTTTTTCTTTGACTTCAAATTAAACATCTTAAGCTTTATAGCTTAGAAGGATTAAAAGCATAACAATCTTGTCTGTTGGATACTAATCTTGAGAATCAATCTATGGTATGCAAATCTAATTCACTAATTTTCACATTAGGATTATATTTCTTGCCTCTTTGCGAGCCCAACATTATAATTAATCATTTCATTTCATATATATAATACTTAAATTTTTCTTAAGGATATTATTATTGTCTTCACATAAAAAATTTGGTTTTTTGGTAATTTTTACATGATAAGAAAATATAATAAGTAATAGTTTGAGAGTTAATTAAAATTAAATGAAAATATTAATTTTGACTCGAATACTCTAAGCGAAGGACTATTGGATAATGCTATCTGAGCTAATTTGAACTCTAAGTGAGACGAAAAACAGACCATAAACAAATACCAAAACTTAGAGATATATGAATGTAGGATGAGATATATTATTACTATGAATAATATATACTATTTATACATAATTCGAAATAATTAAAAAAATGCATTTGACTAAAAACAAAAGTTAAAATAAGTTTGTACTTGGATAGAATCATATCTCTAGTTACGATAGGAGTTCAATTACAAATATCTAAAGTGTAATCATTACATCCAAGTTCGTTGGAACGAGTCAACTTTCACTGATTATTGAAATATGACCCACTGGACAAAAATATTAAAATAATAATAATAATAATATCAAGAAAGAGGTGATTTCTTTTCTTAAAATGTTTTAAAGTCATAAAGAAAGTTTAAGAATTTTATGGCTCAAGAATTAAGTAAATTCAAGGTTTGATACGGATTTTTGATAACTTTATATTTATTTTTAAGAAGAATGTTTTATGTTGTTGTGTCTATTGTAATTATATTTTTTTTATAATTTAATAGTGAAAATATATAATTGCGATAGACACTATTGCAACTAGCATTTTCTTATATTTTTAAAAAATAAATCTTCCACAAAGACTAAATCTTGATATTTTTGCAAATTTGCATTCCTTAATTAAGAGATTGGATTATACATATATGATTGCTGCTGTTGCAGCCATTCCTTTATGGGATTCTTATGTTTTCTAAGTTGAAGATCATATTTACTCTCTCGGCTCAAAATGGTTGCATATAATAATTGTGTCCCTAAAACTTTTACACCTTTGAATTTAAAATTATTAAAAGGGGCATAAGTTCTAAGTTAATGTCTCCCACAATATTCTTCTAAGCTGGCTATAACTAATCACCTAAATTAATGCTCAAGTACAATTAATTAGTTAATATCTATCTACAGTAATACAACACTAACCTTTATTGATTTGGTTCTAGTCTAGGCCAGGCCTTCCTTGTGAATTTCATTTGACAGTTGATCAATAACATCAGGGTACCAACACAACAAACTTTCAATAAAAAATTAAACCAACTATTTCTTTCTTTTGACTATGCATCTTAAACTTTATTTTCATTTGAAATTATTATTGTTATTATAATATAATTTTAAACAATTAAAACAACACCTCTATTTTAATTATCCGTTTTAATCTCAACATGATTTTGATCATATTTTGCATGCTCCACCACCATTTTCCTTTCCTCCACTTCTTTTCCCCATACGATTGCATACGAACCAAGTATTATCAATTTAGCTCCCATTACCCTGCAAGAAAAAGAACAATTTTATAAAACATGATTAGCTTATTGAGATTATATCCCACATTAAGTTAAATGGATGAAACAAATTAACTTATTCTCCTAAATGTAATGCTTCTCCTCTATATATATATATATATATATATATATATATATATATATATATATA
>CATIWR010350019.1:0-46923 GCA_949677035.1 Omphalea diandra
ATAATTAAAAATAAAATTAATAGATAATTATAATATATATATATATATATATATATATATATATATATATATATATGTGTGTGTGTGTGTGTGTGGGTGTGGGTGTGTGTGTGTGTGTGTGTGTGTGTGTGTGTGTGTGTGTGTGTGTGGCTTTTCAATAATTTTTGGCAGCTCTTGGATAGTGCATTAAAGTCTTGTTTCAATTTTCTTTTGGCTTTATTGCACTGTTTTGTGAGAGACAAACACATTGAATGTATTTGGATTTAAGGGTTTGAGGATTTTTTTCATTTTAATTTATATTCTTTAATTTGTTAGTGAATTTAGCTCTCATTCATTTGTGGATGTAGGCTTTGATGTCTTCTTTATTTTTCTTTTATTTATTGTTGCATTTGATTTGAGTTAAATAATTTCAGTTTACCTTAATACAATCTCTTCTTCTTTTTTTTTTTTTTTTTTTTTTCTTCTTCTTCTTCTTCTTCTTTTCTGATTTTCTCTTTGATAGATTGAAATTTCTTAAAGTAAAGGCTATCGATGTTTGAACTTCAAATGACCACTAATTAAAAATAAAAACGCAATTATTAAGCTATCCCAAATGATTTTTTTTCTTCCAAGTAGTATTTTTTTTCTCATACATGACAACTCAGCTCTGCAATTAAAAAAAAAGACTAACTAAACATTCACTTACTTTGTTTTAACTAGCGAAATAAACATTAAAATCATTATTCGTCGTTTGTCAAACAACTGTGTATAATACAGTTATGTATTATTATTTTATATTATGTTATAAAAATATTATATTAAAAGAATATTTCTAAATAGAAAATTAAAAAATTTAATTACCATAATAAAAAAATTTTAAATTAAAAATCAAAAAATCTAAGAAATAAAAATTCTAAACAGGAAGTCAAGATCAAATAAAAATATTTTAAAATAAAAATAAAAAATTCTAAATTACTTCTAAAAAGGAAATAAGAAAGCCTAAAAAATAAAATTATAAATAGAAAGTCAAGGTTCTAAATAAAAATTAAAAAAATTCTAAACTACTTTGAAATGGGAAATTAAAAAACCTAAAAAGTAAAAATTATAAACATAAATTAAACATTTAAATCAATTCTATTAAATGTTAAATTTATTTATATAAATGAAATTAGCAGTATAATAGATTTGTTGTGAATTACTTAGTTTGAGTTCAATAAATTTCTCTTAAAATTGTATTATATAAGATAAATTGTATGAATTAACAAATAATATTTTATCATAATTACCTCACGTATGTATATATAATTTATCATTATCTATTAATTTTATTTTTTACTATAAAATAATTAATATTATTTATTTAATTAATTATTAAAATTATTTTCTTCAAATTTAATAAATTTTATCTTGAAATCGCATCACACAAGACTAAAAGTATAAATTAATAAATAATTTTTTATTATAAATAACTTCGTATCAATATATATTATTAATTACAGTCTCAAAATTAGTTTAAAATATTTATTATCATTTATTAAATAATTATATATATAATAGTCAATTATTATTATTTTACATTATGTTATAGAAAATTATCATATCAAAAGAATATTTTTAAATAGAAAACTTAACGATCATAATAAAAAATTTTATAAATTAGAAATTATAAAATTTAAAGTAAAATTATAAATAGGAAGTTTAGATTATCTAAAAAAATATTTTGAATAGAAAATAAAAAAACTTAAAAAGTAAAAATTCTAAATTACTTCTAAACAATAAATTAGAAAAATCTAAAAATAAAAATTCTAAATAGAAGCCAAGATATTCTAAACAAAAAATTAAAAATCCTAAAGAGTAAAAATTATAAACTACTTATAAATATAAAATTAACTTAAAAAAATAAAAATTTAAATTGAAAGTAAAAATTAAATTAATTAGATTAACTATTAAATTTCATGTACATAAAGATAAATAACAATATAACAGATTATCAAAAATTGTTTCATTTAAATTTAATAAATTTTCTTTTAAAATTATAAAATTATGTCACACGAAATTAAAAATATTAATCAATAGATAATATTTTATTACAATTACCTTACATATGTATATTTAATTTATAATTATCTATTAATTTTATTTTTTAGTATAAAATATTTAATATTATTTATTTAATTAATTATAAAAAATACTTTATTTAAATTTAATATATTTTTTAAAAAATTATATCATATAAGATTGAAAATATAAATTAATAGACAATTCATATAAAATTAAAAATATAAATCAATAGATAAATTTTTATTATAACTAATTTTAAATATAATTATAAGTTTGAGAAATTTATTTTATTATTTTTATTTGATAATTTTGTATAAAATAATAATTAAATGATTATTATTATTTATATATTAATTTTTAATTAATAAAAATAAATATTAAATTTATTTAAAATTGTGTTATTATAAATATACTGCATAACGGTGCGAGTTGACGACAAAAAGTTTAAAAATCACATTTTATTTTTAACCAGTCAAAGCATAATGGCCAGCTGAATAACACCTCCTTAATCAACAAGCTGACCTTTTTATGCTTTCAACTTCAGCTTGCCTCAGCCACCCAAGCTAAGCACATATATATCCACCGACGAGAAGAGAATCGCCTCCTTTTTCCTCTTCCAGATCACCTAATCGTAACGTTATCGCGTCGAATGTAATGATAATGAGGTATTACTGTGGATCCAGAAGGAGAAGACTGCTGTCGGTACACCCCTTCCTAGTCGCCGTTGCGCTTTTCACCGGCTTCGGCTTACTAATCCTTACACTCAGATCCGTTGATCCACCATCCAACGACGCCGTTTCCCTCCCGAATATCGAGGCCGTTCGCGAAGGGGGTGGACATTCAACCTCTGGCGCTGGAGATGACGTTGGCTCCGCGGAAGCACAGATGGAGAGAAGTAATGGTTCGAAGTCTTGCGCCACGGTGGAAGAGATGGGCGAGAGTTTCGAGCGGAACGCGTGGACGGAGAGTTTACGGGTCAGAAGAATCATACAACAGCATTTTGCTCTAAACGGTACTTTTTTTTTTAATTTAAGTTTTTTTTGGTAATTAATTAGTGATATTTGTTGAAAGCGCGTACGTAGTTAATTTGCACGTATTTAGATTTTTTTTTTTTTTGAGGCAAAAGGACAATAGTTGGGAAAATTGACTTGGAATATTTTGATATTTATAATTTTTATGCGTTAAATTTCGGTTATAGATAAGGATTTAGCAATTAATGCTTTGTTTTAGTCTTATTTTGGATAAACTGTGTTGTTGATGAGGAATGAAGTAGAAGAAAAGGAAGGAAAATTTTTAATTCTAGTATACCATTGCAATTAACAAAGTGATGGAAAAATAAAAATTGGGTTTGAAAAATTCTTTTAGTTAGCTTTTCTGTTGCATCCTATGAGACTGGGTTGTTTGTGGCTGCTCTCAATCATGTGTATGGGGAATGAAAACATGGGCTGATTGCTTGCACAATCATGCTATTAACTTGCATATGGGCTACCTTAGACTTGACTTGGTCTGCTGCTACTCGTGCAACCCTCATTCAATATGTTTGGTGTTTTTCCCCTAGATGCATAGTAGGGAAATTATTTGTCCATACACAATTTTTTTTTTAAAAAAATAACTAGAAAAAAAAAAACATTTGCAAAATTCAAGCTAAAAATTGGAAGAGAGGGTAAACATTGCATTTTATGGGTTCATGGGAAGGTTATTCTCCGCGGAAGATGTTTGTGCGAGTTGGGACTTTTGCGTGTTTGGTTTTATTTCAGGTGCTGCAAGAATCCGTGACCTTCCCCCAGAGCAGTTCTGCAAACATGGCTTTGTTTTAGGAAAGGCATCAGAAGCAGGTTTTGGCAATGAAATGTACAAGATCTTAAATGCAGCTGCATTAAGTATTATGTTGAACCGGTCCCTGATCATTGGGCAGACCAGGCATATTGGTTCTTTCTCAAGCCTTTCTGTTTCACACTTCAATAGTATAATTCGATTATCTGCTTGTTGTTATCATCATTTAGTAGCATGTGCCAGCTACGTTATTACCATTTTGCATCTTATATTAGCCCAAACTATACTGTTGGTTCAGAAGTTGCTCCTCACAGATAGTGCACCAGTGCTGCCATAATGTTCCTGTTAAACATCATAAAGGCATTAGAAGCAACCCCACATTTATAGATTCTTCAACATTGTGGTTCCCCGGCCACAACTGAGCTTGTAGTAGTTCTAGAAATTTGCAGATGTTCAGTTTTTTTTTTTTTTAACTGATTGTTGCTTCATTTCTATTTGTCAGGGGTAACTATCCTTTTGGTGATTATATTTCTTATTCCAATCATTCTTTCACCTTGAACGAAGTCAAGCATCTATGGAGGCAAAATGGCTGTGTAAAGAACTATGGGAGGCATCTGGTTATGAGGATTGATGATTTTGTGAAGCCAGCAAAAACCAATGTCCTCTGTAGCAATTGGAGGAAATGGGAACAACCCATAATATGGTAATGTGAGAACACTTATGATCCCTATGTTACTATTTCTTGGCATCATTACTCATATTGAACTATAGGACTGCAGGTTTCAAAATACAACAGATGCTGTGGCCAGTCAATTTTTCTTGAAGAATGTATACCCTGAAATGAGAAAAGCTGCTTCTGATTTATTTGGAAAACCAGAACAGCTACCATCCCGGCCTAATGTTTTTGGGGAGCTGATGAAATTTCTTATATCCCCGTCAGAAGATGTTATGGAAGCAGTCAACATGGTTCTTGGTGGTGGGGAAGATCCTGATATATCATTGCACATGCGGATGCTTACTCACGGGTATTGTTACTAATAATTAGCAACTATACATGTCTCAAGAAGATTTTGATTGATATACTCACGTTTTCTTTATATCTTGAGAGTTTAAGAAAGTATATAACGCCCAACCATTGAACCCTGTGATCACTGGTAATTTCACCAATTCATTCATTAAGCTTGATCATTATTCAATTGTCTTTTTCTTCTTGATACTTCACATATGGCACTAAGTCCCTTAGAAGAGTTGAAGATGTTTGATATACCGTACAGTTAGAGCAAAGATGCGTTTTTGCTACCATCAGCTCATAAGTAATTACGTAAAGATGGAAATAAAATACATGTAAACTTTTTTCAGGGGGAAAAAACAAAAACAAAGAGGGTGCATGCTCTAGCCCGGCATTGTTGAAGGAAAACTGAACCATAAACTGGTCTAAAACATTAATAATCACTTTAGCTTCTGAAATGAGGAGTTCATTTTTGGGATAGGCTTGCACACATGCATACCTAAACAGGTATGCAGAGAGATGTATATCAGAGATGCATAGAAGAGATGTACTTAAGGTTCCAGGTGATGTTTTAGTGTGCCCAAATGATATGACTTGAACTGATTATTGATGCAGGTTATTGCATCCTATATTTCAGGTCAGTGAGAGCTACACAGGCGGCATTGGATTGCTCCAAAAAAGCCATGCATAGGCTACACCAGATGTCAAGGCCTCGGGTGGTTTTAGTATCGGATACCCCATCTTTTGTAAAAAGTATTCTTCCGAACATCAGTGAATTAGCAGAGGTAAATTTACTTGCTGTACGAAATAGTGCTGTTAATAATCATCTTTGCTTATGCCATAAGATTATTAATTGTTCACTTCATGTTCATGCTTTACCATAATCTTTAATTCATTGTTTATTAGAAAAAAAGTAGTTTCTCCATTACTGCTGGTTGTATCAATAATATCTTTATTTAAAATAAAGTTTGAGTCAAATATTCCAAAACCTAAAACAGTTACTTGCCAGGTCATTTATTTTGATTATAAACATTTCCAAGGAGGTGTCTTGAGAAATGTTAGTGCATCACACAATTTAGATTTTAGAGTGAAAGATTGGGGCCCTGCACCTAGATGGGTTGCATTTGTGGACTTCTTTCTTGCAGCACGTGCAAAACATACTGTTGTTTCTGGTGCTCAAAGACGTGTTGCGACTACCTATGCACAATTAATTGCAGCTCTGGCTGCAGCAAACCGCCTAGGTACTTCTACACCCTTCTTTCTATATCTTTCTGTGTTCATTTTGGGCATTTCCTTTATGCAACGACTCCAGTGGCAGCTAATTAGTTTTTTCTTCATTCTTTTTTGAGCAGAAGAAAACTCTACTGGGTCACAGTTTTCATTCCTAAGCAGTTTCCAAAGTAATCTGTTGACAGATGGTTTAAGGTTGCAGGTTGGATGGGGACATGCGTGGAATAGATTTGCTGGCCCTTTGAGTTGTCTGCATCAGTCCAATCAATGTGCTTTCACGCCTCTTCTCCCTCCAGCTTGGTGGGATGGTCTTTGGCAATCTCCAATACCAAGGGATGTCCATAGGCTAAGGCAATATGGCATCAATCTATCTGGTTTTGGAACGGCTGATGAGGGTCATCTTCGTTCTTTCTGTAATTCGAAGAAAACTATGGTGAGAGCTGTTTTGATCTTATGAACATAAATTTTGGAGTTGCCTTCTCCATTTGGAAAACAATCAAATAGTTATTCAGGAGAAAATCAAGATGATTAACCATGCCAAGGAAGTACATCAGGGTGAGAAAACAGAAATTAACAGTTCAACCTGATCTATGTGACCAAATCATTGAGAAGACACTCATAAAAGAGGATTGAGTGATATTGATACAAATCACATAAAACATATTAATTTATTCCTGAAATATTTATCATCAAGATTCTGGTCCATAATTTTGATTCTTGTAATTGCAATATTATTTTCATTTTAATTATCAATAGAATTATCAATATTCTCTCTTTTGAGTTACCTCATTATACCATCCCGGTCGAAAAACAGAATATATTAAAATGGAGGATATCAGGAGGAAGACCTGAAATTAAATAGGACGAAATGGAAAAAGAAAAATAAAAAAGATATGGATGCTAAATCTTATAGAAATATGGCTCAAAAAGCTATAAAATGTAAAAATGGATTTCTATGGTTGATTTCAATTAAATTAATTTGAGATTAAAGATTGAGATTTAGTGATTTCAAAAACTAAAAAAAAGGATTAAGATTTAATCGAATTAAGAAAAGTTACCATTTTATGCGCTTTGTGCAGTGACCAGAACAAGTAACTAATACAAAAATACCAATAATGCAAAATCGACCTCAACAAGGTAACTTAGGGCATGTTTAACATAACTATTTTAAAATTTTATTTTAGTTTGTTAAACTACAATAGTTTTTTTTTATTTTTTTCAGAAAATGTCTTTAGCTACTTGTGATACTAGTTTAATTATATTCTTAATTAATAAAAATTTTTAAATATTAATTTCTTGCCAGCTGATTTTTAAATTCAAAAAGCTTATATGAGAAAAATCTATTATCAATTAGTAAAGATGATTTGTTCTAAATTTTTGCTCTAAAATCTGCTATTAACGGAAACAATGTCAAACATACTTTAATACCAATAATGCAAAAATGCAAAAGCTACATAATTTAACATTTGTTGAATATCTTTTTTTTTTCTTTAAATTAAAGGGGAGTTTACAATTTTTTGGTCATTCTCCTTTATTGTTAGGGAGAAATTAATCACATCCTAAACTAAGGTATAAAAAATTTCAATTCTTTAAAGAAAATTTTATTTTTTTTATTGATTTCTCATTTTTTTTTATTTTTGACTTTTTAATAACAATGCAATATAACTGTTTGGTCACTAATGAGTTAATTACCTTTCCACTATTAAAATTGGGTTAAATATAACTACGCCTAGATTTTTCAATATCATACTAAATGGTCCTTCAATGTTATATATTATACTAATATGCTCCTATAGTTTGATTTTATTAGACTAAAATATAATCTCATTGAATATTCTATTAAAATAAATATGAAAAATTCATATTATTCTTAAATTTCATTTTTCATATCTATCCATCATCAACACTATCATCAAAATCATCATATCCATCTCCTTCGACACTTTTTTAAAATTTTCAAAAACTACAAAAACAATACTCAAGTGGATCAAAGTTTAGTGTGAAGGAGTTTGTGTCAAATAAGAGAAGAGTTGGTGTCAAATTTCTCTCTCCAAATCTGCCGCCAAACAATAAACCCGCATTAACATGGAGAAGAACATAAGAAAATAATAGATTTAAGAATTTTGAAAGAGAGCTTTAGAATCAAGAAATATAATATTTTCCATTGAAAAGAGAGAAAATGTGTGTGGTGTTAGGTAAGAAAACATTAACAAGATTCAACTTTTGTGTCATTTTTAGGTCTAATCTTATTGTATTAAGAAACGTAAATAACACAAAAATATTTAATTTGAATAAAGTTAAATGTGTCAACTTCCCTAAATTTTTTAATATCATACTGTTTAATCCCATGTATTTAAATATTATACTAAAATATTGCTTAATTTTGATTCTATTATCTATCATATCTTTATGATAAATTTTTTATTGAAAATTCTTATAAAATGTCTATAATGTCTTTAATTTATTATCAATTTTTTTTTTACCATTATTTGCATACCCCGAATTATTGGTGTCGAGATTCGTAAAATCCAGTACCGAAGCTCAAAATCAAACTCTCAATCACACAACTCTTCGCTCTTAACAAAATCATCATTTGTACTAAATTTTAGATTCACAACCAAAACCAAAAACAAAAACAAAATAATCATTTCTAACAAAAACAAAAATTCCGATTCAAAACTAAACGAATATGATTACATAAATTAGTTCAAATTTATCTGCAAAAATAAATCACAACCCTTTAAGAATCAAAAACCCAATAAAACCCAAGAATTATTTCCAAATTCTTGATCTTTACAGCCTCTCTTTCTCTTACAATATCAAGAAAGCCAAAACGGACAGAGAGAGAGAAAGTAAAGAAAGGTTATGAGGAAAACAAGAACTCGGTGAAATGATAATCATGCCAGATACAGTTTTGAATCTAGATTTGAAGTGATAGCCACGCCTCCCATTCGTTTTTCTGGTTCAACCTCTCTTTTATTTACACCCAGAATGAGTTTTAGCGATTGATGAAGAAGATGAGATTATCCATATCTTATCCCTTTTGTTTGCAGTCCTCCCTTTCATTTTTATAGGATTCAGTCTCTGGCATTGAAACCTAACAAAACTGATTCGCAAAATCGTCAGAATTCAGAGTCAATTTCTGCAAATTCCTAATAGCAGCCTCTTTACCCAATTGAGTGCCACTTTCAAAACTCTAATGAATGGGCCTGTAACCCCATATCCACTTAATACAGACTTACAAGAATCAAACTCAGAAACCACACACACAAGCTTCTTGAATTCTCATTTCAGGTGAGTCAAGAAAACTAATCAAAACATGCACAATGTCACCAACTTCAAGAATCACCTTAACATACTGCTCATTCTCCACCACAATCTCTTGTAATTGACCAAAGCTTGCCTATTCATTTCTGTATCACCAATCTTCATTCTTTTCAACAGATCCCTAATGTAAAACCTCAGGTCATATTTGCAAGAATTGGCTCCAGGCACATCATAATAGCAAACCCTTGTGTCAAAACCCTAGCAGTGCAAATCCTAGATAGATTCTTGGCCAACCGATCAATCGTCGCAGCCGTTACGTCCAAATCACTCTGCTACGATCTTTTTGCAAGATAGTAGCAGTTGTTTGAAGCCACTATTATGTCTGATACGGAGAGGTAAAGATTCCTGGTTGTACAGTGGGACGTCATGTTGGGTGGTGGAGATGAAGGTAAGATTTCTAATGTTAGGGTTTTTCTTAGGAAGGGGGTATTTTTGAAATTTAAAATTAAAGTTAAAACTGTTTGACTTCTTTGCTTTGACTAATACAAATTGTATTAGAAATATATAAAACTGAAAGATTAAGAGTATTTAATTGACATATTCAATTAATCATGTTAAAATTATTAATTCTAATATAAACATATTTATAAAGTAAGTTATAAAATACGATATGTGTAACTTATTTAATTAATTATACATAATAGATATTAATATAATATTAAAACATATATTTAATTTGATAAACGTATAAAAGTTAAAGAATATTTAATTTTTAGCTAAAAAATATTTATATATTAAGAAAATAGAGAATAGATATTAAAATGCTAAATAAATTTAAGGTTAGATTAAAAGACATTTTTTCAATATAAATATATTTTCTTAAATTATTTTAATTTGTGTATATAAGTATAAATTATTAATTTCAATTTTATAATTAACTTTAAATAATTTATTTTTATTATTTAACAAATAAAAACTCTAAACAAAAAAAGCTATCATATCTAAAAAAATTTAGATATGAAATTAGAAAAACAACTATCATATCAAAGAAAAATATCAAAACAAAAAATTTAAGAGAAAATTCTAAACACAAAACTAAGATTTTAAGATGTATTTAAAACCTTACCTCCAATTATAAACCCATTCACATAATCAAGATAATAATGATTACAAACTTTGATTTAATTTCTATTACAATCTTTAAAAAAAGGTGGTACTATTTTTTTCATGAATGCAAAAGACGTTACCTTCACATGCACATATCTTTTTTTAGAGGTGTGCTATATGATATTGCTTTCCATGAGAGACTTATATATTATCTGGATCAACAAATATCTATATTTTTTTTTTCCTCCATTGAGAAGATAATTTATACACACTTAATACCTATTTTATTCTCATAATTGTAATTTGTTACTTTCACATATGTATATATAGTTTGCAATAATCTGTTAATTTTATTTTTTATTATAAAATACGTAATACTATCTATTTGATTGATTATCATTCAAATTTAATAAATTTTCTATTCAAATTATTTATACAAGATTGAAAATATGAATTAATAGATAATATTTTATTGCAGCCATCTTTACACGTGATTGCAAGTTTTTAAATAATTACAATGAATAAATAATCTAATATAATTTTCATCAAACATATTTTTATTTAATATAATTTAAGTAATAAATTGCATTTTTTGTTAGTTCAAGTAAATAAAAAAGTATAATATTTTTTTATTTAATATCAAATTATTTTTATAATTTTATGTTGCAATACCCTATTAATAATAATATTATAGTTCATAATTTTATGTTGCAATGATTTGATTAGAATTAACTTAAATGCTTTTATTATTAATTATTAATATACAAAAAAATATATAAACTAAAATTTTTAAGTTGATTAAAAATGTCAAATCTTAACATAACATCCAAACCCTTTGTAAAAAGTAATCTCATAGCGACAATATAAAAGTTTAATAGTTTAATGATATGTTACTCATAAAAATAATTTAAGAAGTTTAACAATATGAAAAATTCTTCATGTTCATAATAATCAATATTTAGTTTTCTATATAATAAGAAAAAATTAAAAAAATAAAAAATAAAAAAAGGTCAACAAAAGAAAATTAGAAAATTTTTATTTTTAACAAAAATTTATATTACTATTAAAATTTATTATACTAGTTATTTATAATTTATTTTATTTACTTGATAATAATTTTTATAAAATATTAATAAATTGTAATTATTATTTATATATTTATTTTTAATTATTTATTTATTTAATAAAAATAAATATTAAATTTATTGTTATAATTATACCAAGTCTTGGATACTAGTTATAATTAACAATCCCAAAAGTGCCTATCATTTGCCATATGTCTACCAATCACTATAAACTCTCAAACAAACAAAAGAGTAAATATGAGTAGCGTATAAGGGAAAATTCCTTCTTCAACTCAATAATATGGATATAGCAAGTTAGTTTTATTTAATAAAAAAAATTATTTATGATTATTTAAATAAAATTATTATTATGTCTATAATTATTTTATCTTTTTTTTATTAAATGTAAGTCATGTATAGAAATATACAACGTACAATTTTCTCTGTGTGTGTGTGTATATACATCATTGTTTTGTTTTCTTTTGTAAATGAATATATATCATTGTTAGTTTATGTGGAATAGGTGAAATTTTATAATTTTAGATGGTTTCTTTTCTTTTAGTTTTAATTTTCTCCCTCCAAAGACTTTGCTGACTTATTTAATTACTTTTTTATTGTATAGTATGTATCCATAAGATATTTTTCATTAATTTTTAGGAGGTCCTATAGCTCAAATTTAATAGATTATATACACACACATATATATAGACACACACACGTGTATGTATAGGTAATTCTCTTAAATAAAAAATTCGATGGGTATGATCTTTGAAGATATTTTTAAATTACCACTGTTCACCTAACTGATTTTTTTTAAAATATTGAATTACTATGTTTGTAATTTTTTAATAATATTGTTAATTTTCTTAAATAAATTAAATTGAGACAATCCAAGCTTTTTTTTTAAGAATACAATCCAGGCTAATGAGAATGATTTTTTTTTTTATTTATTAGTGGTACTTGAAGTTTTTCCTAGATGAGGAGGATTTAATTTCAAATATCAGTTGAGTCTAACTAATCTAATTTTTAAAAATGTTTGCAAAAATATCATTTATTATCAAGATTTTGAAGTGAGATTAGAAAAGAAAATTATTAAGGCTCCATTTGAAAATAATTATTCTAGAAAAAAAATAATTTTATGGATACTTTTCTTTTGTTTGAAATAAATTTTTAATTGATAGAATCCACTTAAATTCTTTGTTTAGGATAAATCTATAATAAATTAAAATTATTTTATTTTCTTAAATATCTTTATTTATTTAAAATAATTTATACTTCAAATTTAAGTTATAAGGGTATTAAAAGTACTTTTATCTAAGTTTATAAATTAAAATGAACTTGTTCAAAATCTATAGCTTTGATCTAATTTGATTTTCTCATCAATAATCTCTTTTTAAATCAATCAATATATATAATTAATTTTAGTCTCAAACTTAATTTTAGACACGTGTTTCTCATTTATCAAATAATTGTATTACTAACATAATATTTTTAAAAAGTGACAATATAATATATTTTCATTTTGCCAAATAATAAATAAGTTAATAATTAAGCATTTAATCTCCTCAATTAATCAAAATAAAACATAGAAAGTTTAATAATAGATGAAATTTTTCACATAAAAGAAAGTTTAATAATAAAAGAAAAATTTCACATTCATCTCTTTGGGACTTTAATAAAAATAAGTATTTAATTTTCTAATAAAAATAAAAAGTCTAAAGAGACAAAAATGATCAATAAAAAATGAAACTATGAATTTTTTTTATTTTTATGAAAGACAATATTATTATTAGTATTTATTATACTGATTTAATTATATTATTTATTTTTATTTACTTAAAGATCTAATTAGATAATAATTTTTATAAAATAATAATAAATTTATAATTATATTTATATATTAATTTTTGAATACTTAACTAATTATTTTAATAAATTTAATATTAAATTAAATTAATATTATTATTATAATTATATTGCATAACACATTGATTCTTGACTAGTAAAATAATTAAATTATTTAAAATCAAAATTATTATAATATAATTTAATAATTATATTAAATTATTTTAAAATCTGAATTCCCAAATAAAATGTAAATGTAAAAAAAATTCAAAATAATAATTTCAAAAATTTTCTTTGGGCATTAAAAAAAATTCCAATAAAAAAGAGAAAAAGTCATGCTCATGCACGAATGATATCAAATGAAAGACAAAAACCAACCTAGATTCTATTGTATCGAGGAAACAAACCGTGTACGGATATGTAATGTCATCGTGTACTGTTTGGTTTCTAGGAAAGCGTGTAGATGGAAACATAAAGAGGGTAACTGAAGAAAGAAAACCCTATTACTAAAACTCTCTCATATCTATATATGATCATATGATCGACCCCTTTTCTTTCTCGTATCAACATTTGCGTATATCTCTTAAACGTAATTCCAATGGATATCATTTCTTTTCTGTTGTGGCTTTGTTAGTTATCCCAAGTGCACTGTGTCTGAAAAGAAAAGATTTTTTTCCTTTGGGTTTCTTTCTTTCATCATATACATATATATTCTGGATCACAATCGCAAAACAAATTGAATCATACATAAAAATCTTTTGCATTATCGATTTTGGTTGTTTCTTGAAATGGGTCATTGCCCTTGTTTTGGCTTGTTGAATAGGAAGAAGCTGAAGAGCGATATTAGCAATAAAGAACCATCCTACGGTAGGTTATAATTTCTAAAATTTTATTCCTGCATGCTCTATTTCATATTGTTTTGCAGTTTTCCTTTCTCATCATATATATATGAGATTATCTTTCAATGGCTTCTTCTTTGTCGGTTCAAACGGTTTGGGTTATTGTTTGGTGCAACTTCAAGAAATTAAATTTTGATTGTCTTGTTTTATGGCCATATATATCATATACTTTAGGTTTTAGTCTCCATTAGTCTACTTGATAAGAATCTTAATTAATCAATGAATTCATGATTATTTTCTACTAGTGTTAAGCATATTGGTAATATAAATCTAATTTGCAGTTATATAGTCATTCTAATCTTTCTTCTTTTTTTTTTTCCCCTTATCCTTATATATGTTTCTGATTGGATAGGCATCTTGGTCTTGGAAAGATGATCAAATGATAGAATCCTTTCTTATTCTTAACCAACTAAGTAAATGGAGATGTTTTACATGAATAATAAAATCTAGAGCCAGAAACAAGACATATACGCTGGAAATGAGAGACTCCTCAATATTTGAGGAGACTCTTTTTTAGTAGATTATTAGGACTCTCTTATTGGACATGATCTAGATACCCATTTTGATCACTGGCCTATCCTCAAAAATTCAAAAATCTTGCTTAATTCATCATCTCATGTTCAAGATCTTACATTGCTAGCTAGTAGCATAATCACATACAGTAAATTCTGAGCAACGTGTCTGATACATATTTCTAGAAGTTCTACGAAAATGAAACATTCAGAAGCAACATTTTAACAAGTGAATTTATTCTTTTCAAATCAAGTCTGTTGTTTTATGAGTAAGTTGTCATCAGCTGATGATTAAAGAATTTTATACAGCAAGGATCTTCTTCACCCTGTGGATAATGGGTGCTCCATAGAAATGAATTTCCACTTAATTGTATTCCCTTTTGCTTAAGCTATTCTATTCTTTGTATTGAGTTGAGTCCTATAATAAGCATATTGACATGATAGCATCTAATGTTCCTCCTACTAAAAATAAATGCAGAAACAGAATCAAGATCAGGGTCGGGATCGATATCAAAAGTCATGGAAGATGCGAAACGTGAATCATCTGCCACAGGAAACAAGAGTAAATCTTCTAAGATGGCTCCAACATTCACCTATCAAGAACTTGCAACTGCAACCAATAATTTTGCACCTGACTCTTTACTGGGTAGAGGTGGTTTTGGTGCTGTTTATAAAGGGAAATTAGAAACTTCTGGTCAGGTAAAAATTTATTGATTATGTGCTTCATTCTTGTACGAACCAAGATTGTTATGTTAACTGATAAATTAAGCCCGGTGATACGGTAATTGCTTAGCAGGTTGTAGCTGTTAAACAGCTTGATCTAACTGGTATCCAAGGAGAAAAGGAGTTTCTAGTGGAAGTTCTCATGCTTACTCTAATGCGTCATCCTAATCTTGTCAAATTAATCGGTTTCTGCGCTGAAGGGGAACAACGCCTTCTTGTGTATGAATTCATGTCATTGGGATCCTTGGAGGATCACCTTTTTGGTATGACATTTAGGAGTTAGGACGATCCTTGAATTACCTATACTGAAATGACGTTGTGGGGTGATTCTTGTAACTATTGATCATATATATTGGTGTATGCAGATGTTACCCCTGATATGGAACCTCTTGACTGGAATACAAGGATGAAGATAGCTGCTGGGGCAGCTAAAGGGTTGGATTATCTTCACAATGCGAATCCTCCGGTTATATACAGGGACATGAAAGCATCGAACATATTATTAAATGAGCGCTTCCATCCAAAACTCTCAGATTTTGGACTTGCAAAATTTGGTCCAATTGGTGATAACTCCCATGTCTCCACGAGGGTCATGGGTACATATGGTTATTGTGCTCCTGAGTATGCCTCAACTGGAAGATTGACTGTGAAGACTGATATTTACAGTTTTGGGGTAGTCTTGTTAGAGCTAATTACAGGACACAGAGCAGTAGACGAAATCGATGGACGTAATATGCATCTAATTCATTGGGTACATGCCATATTTGATACATAATTCAGATTGCTAATTATAAGTTCAATCTGGCCTGATTTTGTTAGTGTATTGCAGGCACTTCCATTAATGAAAGTCCCCGGAAATTACTTGAGGTTAGCAGATCCACTGCTGAAAGGTCAATTCGGATTGTCTGTGTTCAGCAAGGCTATAGAGGTGGCATCAACATGTCTTGATGTAAATGCCAATTTACGCCCATCATCAAGTGACTTAGTCTCTGCCATGGATTATTTAGTGTCACGTAAATATGAACCTAAGGAGGGAAAAAAGGATAGTGTCAACTGGTCTGGGATTGATTTCTCTTCAAATTTAGCAGCAGCAGTGATCTTAGAAAAGGATTTAGACCGAGACCGTGCAGTGACAGAGGCCAAGATGTGGGGTGAGAGTTGGAGAGAGAAGAGAAGACAAAGTCCATAAACTACTACTAGTGGCAGTATATAGCAGGATTCAGCCTAGTGCATAATCCATTTCGTTGGAACCAAAAGTAAAGATTTCTTCTTTTCCCTCCAATGAAGGACTTGTGTTGGAAATACACACACACACACACACATCTGAATTTAGCTAGCTTATACTGTTTCAAAATCTTGCCTTATTTTCTGTATATGGATTTAATATTTTATTGTGCATAGATAACTGCATCTTTTGCTGGTTCTTCCATCCCTTATGCGTGGTGTGAAGTTATAAAGTTTCAAACCTTTTACTAGATTGAAACTGAAACTTATAGGTAAGTGGCATGGATGTTCAATGTGTCAAGAATTTTTAACGCATGCTTTTAAATTTGTATATACTTCTCTGAAAGAAGAAGAAGAAGAAGAAGAAGAAGAAAGCACTCTGATGATGGGAAGAGCTAAAAGAGAAAGGAGTTTCATTTCTCAGCATTGTGTGTGTAATATTTAAGTCTTTTTTTTTGTGGTCGAAGTAATATTTAGGAGTCTAACATCTTCGATTTATGAGAGTTTTTATGAAAGTCTGGAAATTAATTAAGTTAATTAGAACTTTTAAGTATGATCTCGAGAAGAGAACGTAATTAAGTTGTTAATATTCAGCTTATAAATATTTAATGTAAATTTTCTCTTTTCCTTTTTTTTATATGATTCATTTATGTTGATTTAAATTCTGTAATTATTTTAAAAATTTATCAAGTTTAATTGACCCATCCTTAGAATGTTACAAATGTCCACACTCAAAAATTATACAATGTTTTTAAAATCAAATTAGTGAACTGATCAGCTGAATGTTTTCAATTCGATCGGTCTGATCAATCTAATCGTTCCATTCAATTAGTTTAATACTAAATAAAATTTAAAAAATATTACTAAAATAACTTTAAAGTTAAAAATATTAAAAATATAAATATATTTATAATAATTAAAAATAAAAAATAATATTGAGGACTAGTTGGAATAGAACCAAACTTATCACTAATTTTATTTTCAATTTTATCAATTCGACCTATCGATCCGATCAGATTTTCAAAACATTAATTAGACCTACATCATAATTTATTTTTTATCAAACATTTTTAAATGATACAAAATTATCAAAGTTTAAATTTTTAGATTTTAAATTGTAATCTACTATTCAATCATTGTATCACCAATAGTTAATAATTGATAAGAAAAATATATGTTATATCATAAATAATATACGTTCAAAAATATCGTATCAATTTCTTAAAATGAAAATGATTTTTTTGATGATTGTAGCAAGAAAAATGAAATATTAGCTTTGCAAATAAACAGTATAAATTAATCCACTTTCTTAAACATATATCTTTTGCAAGTGACAAGTTTTTTTTTTTTTTTTTTAAATCAATCAATGCTTTCACCTTTTTCAAATATATAACCAAGAAAATTTTTGAAAATGGTAGAATGAGGGACATCAGTTTTCTTTCATGATGGATAATGTTGGGCTGATGAATACTAAAATGGTGGCAGAAACAGATAAAACCGAGTATAATTCCCACTTGGATTTGAACCCAGATCGGTGGATTCAAAGTCCAGAGTGCTTACCCTTACACCATAGAACCATCGAGTTTATTGAGTGCAATTTTTAATAATATTTTAAACAATTGATTGTTTATGCACTCATACAAAATAAGCAAAAATGAATATTAAATTAAATATGATTATTTTTCTAATAAATATGATTTTTAAATAAGGTCATGAGACAAACATTAATATTAAGATTTAAAAGTTAGAATTTAATCTTTCATAGTCTTGTCATTTATAAAAGTTATACGCATACTTTGAATTAATTTTTTTATTTAGTTAATAAAATGTCTCTTTTAACGTTAAGCTCTATATTGATCAATACCTTAGTTCAGTGACAAATTTAATATTATTTAAAGTGACAAATTAAATTTCGAAACTCATTGTCTCTCTTTTTCATTGTAAAAAAAAAAATATTTTTTCTGTTTCTTAAGAGTTGTCTTTTAAAGTTTTTACTTATATATTAAGGATTATATTTGATAGGTGTTATTACATATAAAAAAACTATGTTACTCTCAATTAATTATTTTTATAAATTATTATACACTCTAAAAAGAAACAATTATTATAAAAGAGAGAAAGAGTATAGTTGAAAAAAAATAATTAATGTTCATTGATAATTGTAAAACGTCAAGTATTATGAAATAAAATTTGTTTATAAAATGATATCTAGTTTGAAACGGATAGAGTATAATATTATAATAGCAAATCAATATTTTGTGACTAAAACTATAAATAATCAAGAAAAATTATAATGTATCACATCTAATTAACAACATATTTAACATCCAAAACAACTAAAACTAATACTTATTATTAAAATTGTTAAATGGATTGAGTCAGGTTAATTTCGAGTTGAGATGATTTTGAGTTATGTCTTATTTCAAATAATTTTGAATTGAATCATTTTAAATTACGATGAGATCGAATCGATCTAATAGTCATAATCACTAGTTTAGTTATGTAGTTATTTTCATGGTGACCTAATGAAAATTTATGCAGTACTATTTTCTAAAATTGAGTGATAAAATAGTAAATAATATCTAGAGTTTTAAATAGAATATCTAACATATTTATTATTAAGTGAAGTTTTTAAAATATTTATTTTGGTAAAATTTTAATATGTTGCTCATTATTGACTATAATTAGCATAAAAGACATAAAAGAGAAAAATACATGATAGCAAAATCTGTAAAAAAAAAAAAAAAGAAAAATATTTCCATAAAAAATGAAAAAGACATCTATAAAGACGATTTAACAACACAAAAATAAATAAAATATAAAATAAAATAAATTTCACATAAAATAAGAAATAATAACAGATTTATCATTTAAAAACATATTTGAATTTATTAATAATAAATAAAAAAAATAAGGCTACCGTTGAATTATTCTCCATAGCTCGAAATTAAAATTAGGGTTAGAAACATTTTAAAGAGAAAATATATATATAGGAAAGGAGAACCTACAGAGTTTCCTTTATTGATATATAATTGGAATTACTTTAGTAACATGGTAGGAATACTTAACCAAAGCTATTCATTATCTTAATTGTCTTTCTTTCTCAGAATACATATGAAATAAGAGTTGCAACTGCATCTGTCTTAAATCCTAATGCCTCTTCTAACAATTCAAGTACAGTGGGTTGATGTGTTTATGGTGGGTCCCTTTGGATCATAGCTGTTAAACCGACAATTTAATCGCGGAGAGAGGGGAGCTCTTAACATCTATCAGCAATTAATTAAATGGAATTAGGTAAAAGAACGTGTATTAAGTATTGGATTAGGTTCTAGAGGCCAATCAAATATTGAGGAGAAAAACAAAGGAAAGGAAGTTAGATAGGTGTCCCCATGGTGCTGTCGCACTTAAGCTATTAGGCTACATTTGACATTTTTTTTTTTTTATTTTATATTCTGTTTCTATATTTATTTTCATCAAATTTTGTATTCTTTCTATTTATTTTTCATATATTTAAAAAATTTTAATAAGTCAAGCATAGTTCTGATGATAGCAGTAATTATAGTAGACTGTATTTTATTTATTATTTGAATACATAATTTTTATATTTTAAACACAAATTTAATCATTTTTTTATAAAATTTAAAGAAATTTTGTATATATAGAATTTTTTATTTTACATATAAAATTTGTTTAAATTATATATTCACTTGAATAAATTTTGTTTCTTATTTGTTTAAAAATAAAAAATATAGCTTCTAAATTATTTTTAAAAAATATAGCATTAAAGATACTCAAATATATTTATTTATTTTCTGTATAGAATTTTAAAAAAATATTTAAATAAATTCTATTTTTATTTCAAAGAACAAAGGAAAGAAAAAATTTTAGCATCTAAGTTATCCAAATATTTTATTTATTTTTTATACAAAATTAAAAATATATATATATTTAAACAAATTTTATTTTTTATTTAAAGAAAAATATGAAAAAACTGTTACTAAAACACCATTTTAATGTAAAAAAAAATATCAATGTGAAAAAAAAAATTTATTCATCCAAGTGGTTTTGACTGTGACATATTAATGATTAATTATACTTTTCCCAAAAGAAAATCTACAGATTCCCCTGAAATTTACGAACTCCACTGCATTTTCTAACGCTTCCGAGTGCGTGAATTTAGCAGTGAAGTATATGTGGCAAACGGTTCGAATAGCTTTAGGTTGATTATTTTTAGGTCGATCATATCTAGTTAACATGTTTTTTTTGAGCCAGATCGAGTATGAATCACTTAGGTTTTAGGTGAGTTCAAGTTACTCGTTAGATCGTGTATGCATAAAAAAATTTGGATCAAATTTAAGTTTACTTTTAAAATTAATATTTTGAATCGATTAATTTATTATTCAATTTTAAAATGTTCATTTTATACTTTTTTTATCATTATAATTTCTCAAAGAGAGAAATAATAATTTCTCTAAAAATTATTTTTAAAAAGATAGATTTTATATAAAATGAAACTTAATTAAAATTTTTTATTTTTATTTGAATGCTTAATAAATTAAATATAATTTTTTTAAGTAAATGACTATATATAATGAAAATAATTAAATTAAGTCCACATATAATTATATTCAAATCATATATCATAATTTAAATTAATTTACAAATAAATATATAATATTTAATGATAAAAAAATCATTCATTATAAATTTTTTTTTGTGTATTATGATAAAAATTTGTGTGATAAAATTATATTTGTCTTAATATGTGATTTTATTATGACAAAAATCTAATTTATTACAATTATTATATAAAAATTAAACTTATGATAAATTTCTTTCATATATTAAATCATTAAAAAATATGGTAAAATTTTAGTTTAATTACTCAAAAATTCAAAAGTTTATGTGATTTTAAATTATATACAAAACTTCTTGAGTCAATTACGTTGTAATTTGATAAATAGATTTTAATTATACTCCAAGTTAAAAATAGAATTTAATAAATTGCATTTAGACTTGGTTGACCCATATACTTTTTTAATTAATTCAATTAAATCTAAAATTAAGTTTATAACTTAATTAATATACTACTTTTGTTTTTATTTAATTTTTATATTTTAAATAATAAATTAGTTAAATCATTTAAAAAATTTTAACAAAAATTTTAAAAATCAATCACATGAGCTTAATTGAGATGATAAATTTATTTTTGTTTAATTTAATTTCATTTTTAATTAATTAAATTTAGTATATACTTTTATTTGACAATTTTATATTTAAATTGAAAGATCTAAAAATTTTTGAAAAATGAGATTAAATTCATTCTCTCCTTAAAAAAATATTTTCTATATTTTAAATAATAAATTACTTAAAACATTTAAAATAAAAAATTTTAAGTAATATTTAAAAAATCAATTACATTATATGAATCTAAACAATCTCAAAAAATTTATCATTGAAATTAAATTAAAGATTTATTAATTTATGAATCTAAACAATCTCAAAAAATTTATCATTGAAATTAAATTAAAGATTTATTAATTTATTCAATAAATATATAAAATTAAAATTTATCATTTTAAAACATCAAATTAGTATAAAATTATGTATTTATCAACTAAATTAAAAATGAAATTTTAATATTTTTGTGAAAAATTTTTAAATTGAGTAAAAATATAAATATTATCTTAATAAGATTTAAACTTAATTTTGAATTTGATTGAACTAATTAAAAAATATAAGGGTCAATTGAGTCTAAATATACACTTAATTAAATGGTTATTTTGACTTGAGGTATAATTGAACTCAATTCATTAAATTACGGTATAATTGTCTCAATTAAAAACTTTATATACAATTGAAAATTTGAGAAAACATTTGAATTTTTTTAATCATCAAGCTCATAATTTTTTAAATAAAAAATTTTATCACAATAAATGAATATATAAGATAAATTATGACATATATTGTTTCATCATAATGCTTTTGTCACAATATAGTGTCTACTCAATTACATATAAAGAAAAATAATATTTTCATAATAATATTTATCACTATATTAAATAATTTAAAAAATTATGATAAAATTATTTTATCACAGTAAATATTTTTATCATTACTAAATAATTTATCATAATAAATAATAAATTATAATTTAGCACATAAAAATCACAGTAAAATTAATAAATTTATTAAAATATAAAATTTTATTATATTTTAAATAAATATATCAAAGTTAAATTTAAATTTAATTAAATAATCTAGATATTTTTTGAAGTAAATTTCTTTCTTTTGTTATTTTTATTATTTTATCTTTTATAAGTAATAATTTTTTTATATTGTTATTAGGTCAATTGGGTCGAGTTATGAATTAACCCATCGGAGTAATTTTGACTCGATTCATCACATTAATCCTTGCTCGATCTAAAATTTTTTAGATCATTTCGGATTTGCTCCGTATTAAGGTCAAGTTTGAATCATCTTTTTAAATAAGTTTTTAGATTAAGTTAAAATCTGTTACTTCTAAGTGAAAGCTAGGGGAAGGGGTCATCATTGTTTGTTTAGACAATTTTTTTAGGGTTAATTACACATAAATTCATGTGATTTGTTTAGTTGATTTTATATTTTTTTGAAATTTCATATGAAATAATTTTTGTGATTATTTTATTGTATTAGAAATTTAATCAGTAAGGAAAAAAAATCACTTTTTCCATTAGTCAAATAAAAAGTCAAAGTCCAAGAAATTTTAAAAAGACATAAATACCCTTATAACAACAATTTATTGTTCATTTTATTCCTTCCATTTCTCTCAAAAATAAACTCTCACGAGTTTAATTGTGACAGTTAGAAGTGAATTGATAATTAATAATCAAAGGTTAATGATTAATGATTAATTATAAGCAATCAATAAATATAAAATATTTAATAATTTAACGATTGAAGATATAATTAGATTATAAAATGATAAATAAATTATTTAAAAAACATAAATATCCTTACAACTACTTTTTATTGTTCATTTTATTAATTTTCATTTCTTTTAAAACTAAACTCGCATGAGTTTAATTGTGACGATCAGAAGTGAATGAGCGATTAATAATCAATGATTAATAATTAACAATCAATAAATATAATGTGTTTGATAATTTAGCAACTAAAAATATAATTGAATTATAATATTAATTAGTTTAATAGTAAATAATGATAAATATAAAATTAATACTAGTAAAAAATTCAAATGCTACCTTTTATATTTTAAATGCCAGAAAAATTAGCTTTCAGTATTCAATTATATTTTATAAATATTAAACACTAATTTTTTAAGTTAAAATACAAAATGTTGATATTTACTAAATACTTGTTAACGTTTAAAGGCTAAATCATTAAACACTAATAAGTAAACTTTAAACTAAATAAGCACTAAATTTGTTTATCACTATGCAGATTGCCATTCAATTTTCTTTAATTTAATGATAATAATTTGAGATAACTAAATTTGAATTCATGATAAAGTGAATCACTTTATGTGATAATCGAAGGGAAAATTCAATATCGACACGCAAGAAAGAATAGGTCATTCTAAATTAACACTGCTACTTCTCTTTTCTTCTACTAATGAATTTTCACCATATAGTAGTTGTTTTTTAATATAAAATTTCTTCCACTAATGAATTATGGTATTTGTTTTTGAATTGTAAAATTAACAGAATGATTATACTTAGGGGATTTAGGATTTTTTTAGGGGATTTATGAATTTAGGATTTTTGAGGAAATTTAAGGATTTAAAGATATGAAGAAAACTGTGTTTTGTCAAAATATAACTGAGGTGAGTTCTCTTAAATGTGTTTTTTAATCATTATGTATTTTTTAATATTATTTTATGTTTTTCCATTTTCTTTTCTTAAAAAATTGATTTTATATTATTAAATTACATTTATAACATGCACGCTCTATTTATTCAATATTTTAGATTTTTACGACGAAATAATACAATCATAGACATATTTAATGAAATAAAACAAAATTGAGAGTAATTTTAACAAAAAAAATTATTTCATTTTCATTTATCATTTTGTTATAAATTTGGAGAGCCGAAAACAACATGGTAAACAACATTTCCCTACTCCTAGGTATTCTTAAAAAGTCAGCATTTTGGACGTTTTTCTACCAAAAATCCACCAATTGTCAATTTACCATAACTAATGATTTAGCTCAACTGTAAATATGCGCAAAATTCAAATTTTGTAGTTAAAAAATCTTTTTCTTTAAATTTTTTTAAAAAAAGTCAATTTATTGTATATTTTATCCCAACTTTTTTCGCCTACAAGTGAAACTTTTATTATTATGTATAAAAACATTTTAGATTCTTTTAATTTATCTAGCAATATCATTTTTATTTTAGTATATTAAAAATCAATAAGTCAAATTTTATTAATTAAAATTACAATATCTTGATTGTAACCTTTAATATTTAATGCATTGAAATAGATATTTAGGTCCTTTGGTTCTTAATTCTAGTCAAATAACAGACACAGACATATGTTGCTAACTACTTGGATCAATAGAAGACAAATTTAAATCAACTGAGAGTTCTTAAGGGGAAAAAAAATCCAACTGTCTCTATCTTTCTCAAAAATAACTTTATTTTTTTGTGTTTGTAGGACAAAGTTTTAAATTATTTTATTGATGGAAAGATTGTATTTCATTTTTTTTTTCTTAATCAATTAATCAATATGTATTATTAATTTGAGGAGTGCTAGATGCATTTTCTTTACTTTATCCTTATTATAATGATATATGGTATAATTTAAATGATATTATTATTATATTTTTCAATTGTGAAGAAAATTTATATTTTAAATCATGCATTTTAAGGAGTGAAATGAAATTAAATAAGAAAAGTGTAAAAAAAGGAAATAAAAAAAGTACCTAGCTTAGTTTTAAATAATTATTCATTATTTATGAAATAATTGAATATAATATAATCACGTGTCAATATTTTATATTATGTTATAGAAATCTACTGTATCAAAAAATTCTACATAAGAATTCGCTAAATTAGCTATCACATAAAAATCTTCTAAATAGAAAATTAAAAATATCTAAAAAGTAAATAAATCTAAATAAAAAGCTAAGGTCATGTAAAAATTTTATGAACAAGAAATTAAAAAATAAAAAGTAAAAATTCTAAATAACTTTTAAATAAAAAATTTAAAAAGTAAAAATTTTATGAACAACAAGTCGAGATTTAAATTAACTTCAGTAATTGTACAAAATTTTGAGTATACAATGACGGTCAGTAGTGTAATAGATTGTTAAAAAATTTTTCATTTAAATTGAATAATCTTTATCTTAAAATTATACCACATAAAACTAAAAACATGAATCTATAAATAATTATTTGTTATATCTACTTTATATATATATATATGAGGTTCCTAACAAGTATATAATCTATCTTACATTCTAAATGCTCTCAACAATGTTTTCTAATCGCAAAATTGGCTTAAATATAACTACAAAATTAATTTAAATATTAAAGTGAAAATCCAAGTCTCTCTTACTTTTTTTCTATTTTATAGGTAATAGCTAACGAGGTTATAACATTAATCTATCTTACGTTCTAAATGCTCTCAACAATATTTTCTAATCACAAAATTGACTTAAATATAACTACAAAATTAATTTAAGTATTACTTTTTCCTATTTTATAAGTCATAGCTAACGGGGTTATAACTATTGGTTCATTAATATATATTAGTAATCAGAATTAAATTTTAAAAAATATAAATATCTTTATATTTGAAAAAATAAAGTATCATAGTAATTTTTCTTATTAACAATGATAGATGATTGTTCAAATTATGATCTCTATTAATTGAGTATATAAAAGAAATTTCCACTACCACTATGGGCAAATTTTTGTCCCATCGGAGATTTAAAGATGGTGAGGAATCGGTGCCGCAACAGAAAGCACCAATCAATCGAACAAAATAACTGCTCCTACCGCCTAGAGCAGAAAAGAAAATGAAAATCACATTTCTTTGTTTCCATGTCGGGCTAAAAACCAACCGAACCCGGTCCACACCCACCGCAAGCCGGTTCCAACCCCACTTGACTCCACCAATCAAACCGCGCCATCTCACCCAAGCTCCATTCCAGCCCTACGCATTCCACACCCAATCCGTCCCCTCTCTCTCTCTCTCTCTCTCTCTCTTCTCTGTCCGTTTAAACAACAAAACCAAATAAAGGCCGCCGGGAGTTCATGAAACCCTAGAAGAAGAACTCGGGGAGCTATTCCAGCTCTCTGATTATTCTCCTTTTGTTCTGCATTTAACTTTTTTGTTTTTTTGGGATTTTAATAAGAGAGAGAGAGAGAGATTATCTGAGTGTGGAGAAATGTACGTGGTGCCGCCACCTCAGCGATCCGATCCGGGATCGCCTGGCTGGGGGTCGGATGATTTGCGGGTTTACCAACTCTGGAAAGGCAGTAATGTAAGCCCTTCCTCCTCCTCCTCCTTCTTCTATTCACTAATCACAACTATTAATTGATCAACTTTTAATGTAAAACCATGGTTGTTAATTAATGTGTGTTCATAGAAATTATTTTCTGTTATTTGAATTTTGTCTTAGTTTTTGAATTTTCTTTTTTTTGAAGCTGAAATGGGTTTGGAATTATGGAAATAGCTATAAAGATTGTAGTTTCGGATTCAAGATTGATTAAGTTGAGTGATTTAGTGAAAGCAAGTCATTTTTTGTTGGTTGTTTCATTTTTATACTTTATCAATGTATGATAATGATATGGTTTTAGTTCCAAAATGCAAGGAATGCCATTATATGATGATGGCATCTCACGTCCTTACTTAATTCTTTTTTTTTTTTTTTTTTAATGTGTTCTGCAGATATTTTTTCTCCAGGGGAGGTTTATATTTGGACCAGATGTAAGATCACTTGCACTGACTATCTTCCTCATAGTGGCTCCAGTTACAGTTTTCTGCGTTTTTGTCGCCAGAAAACTGATGGATGATTTCTCTGATCACTCGGGAATATCAGTAATAGTTGTTGCTGTTGTATTCACCGTATATGTGAGTGCTCTCTCTCTCTCTCAAGTTTGCGTAAAATTTAAATTTCTTTTAGATCTTTAATTTACTTATACTGGAAATTGCTAGGTCTGAGGAGTGTCTAATGTTTCCTTACCTTTTTTCTGTATTTATCTATCTATTAATAATGCTAAGGAATTAGGACATGTAATAGAAGATTGAGGCATGTGATTTGCAATTTCAATCCTGCCTGGGAGCGTGCAAGCTCTGACACCATCTTTTAGCAATACTCAATGTAGAGTGTTTCCTTGATACTGGTTTTTTTTTTTTTTGAAAGTTTACTCAATAATTGCATTTTATCATGGTATATAGAACAACAGGCTCATGTGGCTGTTTCTGAGCATGCATTGTTGTTCAATGAGTTCTTTACAACTTTATATAGATTTTTATTATGTAATAACTATCAAGATCTTGCATGATGGTGGGATGCAATCCTTATTCGTCATTAGACGGGGTTATTGCTATTTGTTACATTGATGGAACAGAAACATGTGATTTGCAATTTCAATCCTGTTTGTGAGAGTGTAAGCTCTGACACCACCATGATCTTTTAACAAGACTCAATGTAGAGTGTTTCCTTGATCCTGATTTTTTTTTTTTGGAAAGTTTGCTCAATAATTGCATTTTATCATGGTATATAGAGCAACAGGCTCATGTGGCTGTTTCTCAGCATGCATTGTTGTTGAATGAGTTCTTTACAACTTTATATAGATTTTTATTATGTAATAACTATCCAGATTTTACCTGGATGCAATCCTTATTCGTCCTTAGATGTGGTTATTGCTATTTGTTACATTGGTGGAACGGAAACCTCTAGATCGCGGCTAAAGCCCAATGATAAGCACTGATTACATCTTCAATTAGTCCTGTGCATCCAACCAAGAAAAATGCAGGAAGAATAGGGTTCAGAAGGGATAGGTAGTTCAGAGTGAAGGCCTAGACATATTTCAGAGACGAATTTAGTGCATAATTCATGTTTGGTGTGATCGATTGTAGGTTAGATATGATTGACAAAAAATTGTCATCTCTAATGATGTAGATTGGCAGTGAACATTTATGCTGTGGAAACTGATTTTTAGTGATTACAGACCACCTTAGGGCATCCTTATCTCTGCAAGAGTAACCATAATGACTTTGTGCAATTGTTTTGATTTTTTGATGAGTGACTTGTCTAGAATATAGAGGAACCTTTTAGAAGGATATTTTTTGCTTTTCTAAATCTTTCAAGATTCTTTGAATTTCTAAAACATGAAGCCTAGCCTTTCTAATAAACCTGAATGGTTATCACTTCTGAGGCTAAGGTTGCTTATGTAACATGTAAGCCAGGCTGGTAGTGGATGTAGGCTAGGGATGCTACAGATGTGGAACTGGATGCAGCATTTGTTTGTGGTGCCTTCATTTTGTGGTAGGCAGTGTTTGCTCCCCCTCCCTTTTTCTTTTCTTCTGTCTCTCTTTTTGTCTGCCTGATTCCCCTTCAGACTCCATCCAACCATGCATACAAAGTTTATATATGTATCGAGTTGGCATTTTCTAACCTGACTTAAATGCACTCAGAAAGGCAGGCTCAAAACTTGAATTGATCTGAAAGTATAAGGGTTGAACCAGAGTACAATTTGAGGGACGTTTGCTAAGAGAAGCCAGACAATTGGAAAAGTAAAGAAAAAATGGTAAGAATATTAAAATTACAAAACCCTAAATAATTTCAAAAATACAACTCAAAATGAATTCTCGAAACATGACGCATTGGTCAGCCAGAACCTAGAACTTCCCTAGAAAAGTCCACACTCCAACTGATTAAGATCATCTGATGCCCTTGTTGGCCTAATTTTGTGATTAATGATTGGTCTGGAAATAGTTATCTTGTAATGGAAGTGAACAAATAAAATAGGTTCTCAAACCTCTGTGCTGTGTATTTTCTGGGAAACAACCTGTATAGAGTGAATGTAATATTGAACTCCAAACTTGTGTCTCAGGTTTTAGTTCTTCTCTTGCTAACCTCTGGAAGAGATCCTGGCATAATTCCCCGCAATGCACATCCTCCAGAATCAGAAGTCGTTGATGGAGGTGTAGATCAAACTCCGCAGTTACGTTTGCCACGGGTTAAGGAGGTGGAGGTCAACGGAACAGCTGTGAAGATCAAGTACTGTGATACGTGCATGCTTTACAGACCTCCTCGCTGTTCGCATTGTTCAATATGTAATAACTGCGTAGAACGATTTGACCATCACTGCCCATGGGTTGGTCAGTGTATTGGGTTGGTAAGTGATTTTATATTTATTGTCATGTTATTATACCAATGCTCAACGTTTACTGAATGAGGGTGATAATTACATGGCACGAGCTTTGATTGATTCCACACCAAACTTTGATATGACCTACAACTTTTCATGGATAGGCATTTTCAGAACTACATCAAACATTGCCTGTTTTATTGATAGATATTAATTTATTATCAGAACTAGATCATGTATTATCAGATTGTGCTGTCACATGTTTCTGCTGTTTATATTACATGAAATGTGGCATTAATAATTGTTGTGGCTAATTTGATGTCCATTTTATTTTTGTTTGTTGTTAATTTGAGGATGATACTTCTGAAGGGCAAAATTCTTGGTGCAGAGAAATTATCGATTCTTCTTCATGTTTGTCTTCTCAACAACTCTTCTTTGTATATATGTTTTTGCATTCTGTTGGGTCTACATAAGGAGGATTATGGGATCGGAGAACACATCAATTTGGAAAGCAATGATCAAGACCCCTGCCTCCATTGTTCTAATAGTTTACACTTTCATATCAATGTGGTTTGTCGGTGGCCTTACTGCCTTCCATTTATATCTCATTAGCACAAATCAGGTAAGAAACCTATCTTCCATATGTTACTACCCTTTTTAGAAAAATACATTCCTGTGTCTAGTCCTTTTTTGTTTGGGGTAAGTTGATATTTATGTTCCTTTGCCTTTCAGACTACTTATGAGAATTTCAGATACCGGTATGATCGGAGATCAAATCCCTATAACAAAGGTGTGATTGAAAATTTTAAAGAGATCTTTTGCTCTAGCATTCCTCCATCCAAGAACAATTTCAGCGCAAAGGTACCAAGGCAGCCTGCATTACCAACTCGACCAACTGGAGGTTTCATGAGTCCTAATATGGGGAAAACTGTAGATGACATAGAAATGGGTAGGAAAACAGTGTGGGGTGACATGGGTGCTATAAATGATCATGGTGAAAGGCAACTTACAAATAATGATCGCTTGAACATAAAAGACGGAGAATTAGGTGAAGTATCTCCAGATATAAGGACTGCAGTGGAGGAAGGGGACCGCAGCGGGCTACATCCAAGAAGATCTAGTTGGGGAAGGAAAAGTGGAAGCTGGGAGATGTCACCTGAAGTTCTTGCTTTGGCAGCAAGAGTAGGAGAACCAAACAGTGTCGGTGGCAGTAGCAGTGGTAACTTGACATCTGAGAACCCAAATTCATAGACAGATTTGTCTTGCAACCAACCTAAGAGATGGACGAGCATTTTATCTGTCGAGTTCAGAGTGGGGATCATTGTGCCTGTGTTTCATCATTCAACGTCCATACTATGTTATGTGCCATGATATTTAGCCAGGTGTTTGAAAGCATGGGTTTGGTCATTGTGCTTTTAGGGGGTGTGATGTAATGGTGTGTTGCTTTATGTAGGTGGATTAAGGCAGTTAATCAGTAGTTCATGCAGAACTCATAATGGGATATGCCATCGTTTTGCTATTAGAGCGCTTGAATTCTCTCGTGGCTGATCTCCTTTTTGAGCATGTTGCAGTTCGGTTTCTGATTCTGATTTTGTCTGTTGTCAAATACGGGATAGCAACGGTTATGGCATGGATAAATTAGTGTTATACTTTTGCTCAGGCTTTGATGGTATATATTTATTTATATCTATATTCATATTCAATTTGGTAATAAATATTAAATTTATCTCATGAGTTTATTATTAGAATAGTTATCAAAATATTTTTAAAATATTTAAATAAATTAAAATATAACGTGTATAATTATTAATTTATAATTAGATGAATTCAAATAATACATTATATTGAAAGAGGTCATGTACTAAAAAATTGAAATAAAAATTATTAATATATATATGTGCGTGTATATACACATATATTCCTTACAAATTTAAACAATATTAATTATTCTCTTTTTAAGTTAAATGTATTAATTATGATATATCTAACATGTTGCATTTAAAGAATTGAACAAACTTTTAAGTTGTCAATTTTTTATAGTAATTTAATAATTTTTATTTCAATTTTTTAGTATATGACCTCTTTCAATATAATGTATTATTTGAATTCATCTAATTATAAATTAATAATTATACACGTTATATTTTAATTTATATAAATATTTTAAAAATATTTTGATAACTATTCTAATAATAAACTCATGAGATAAATTTAATATTTATTACCAAATTAAATATGAATATAGATATAAATAAATATGTACCATCTAAGCCTGAGCAAAAAGTATAACACTAATATATATATATCGATGTTCTTCATGTGGAGCTTATCTTTAAGCTTCTCGAATGTCGTTCCATTCCTCATGGCCTTAACTACCGTCACCATGTTTATATTTTAGATCTATATGGTTTCCTAGTTGAATCGATCGATGTATTCTCGAAGGTTTTCAACTTTAGCATTACCTGCAAGATCGCAAAGAACTAATCTTCCTCTTGCAACGAATGCTAGTAGCAAACATGGTGACAAACGCCTCCTCTAGCTCCTTGAAAGAGTGGATTGACCTAGTAGGGAGCTGCAACTACCACCTCTGTGCAGTTTTTATCAAAGTGGTCAAGAACACCTTGTAAAGGATATAATTTGAGATGTTGTTGAGCAACATAGTTGTTTGGAAGGTAGAGAGATGGGTTCGGGGATCCCTTGCTCTATCGTGTGTCTAAAGGCTTAGGAGCTTCCATTTAGCGAGGAACTTCACCTTAATGATCTCCCAAACTAAAGGAGAAGCTTCAAGATGCCTCCTTACTGACGGTGTTGTGCTCCTTTCACCCCTCTTTTTCCTAGAGTAAATGTTTTTCAAATCAGCTTCCTCCTCCAAACCAGTTTGGTCTAGGGGCTTGTTAAGATTTGTTTACCCTGCCCTTACCTCTTACTATGTGGTCTTGGACTCTAAAGCATTTGATTTGAGGACTTCCTCTACTAAGTATCCTTTGAGTTGTTAGGGTTTAAGGCCACTAGACTAGTAGTCAGTGCATTAGCTACTTGCCTCTGAAAAGAAGTTAAAGCCGCCTGCATGGATAGAGCCAATGCTACCTGAAACTATGTCAGTGCAAAGCTGGCGATGGTGTTGACAATTGTGTTAATGGTTGTTTCCAGGTGATTAGCATTATGTGCGGAGTTTTCCTCCTCCTGAGATAGATGGAGCATGCTTCTAGAAGGGTTAGTCATTTTCAACTTAGAATTAAAGGTGTGAATTCGCAAAAAAATTATTGATTATCGAAAAATAGAAAAAAAATCATTTCCCATAGATGACCCTACAAGAAGACAATGAAAGTGAACTATGGGGCCCACAAACACTGCGATGTTTAAGTTAGAATTTGTTTTAAAAGCTTGAAGACGATGGATTAAGAATAGGCCAAAGTTTGAGGGAATAAGATTGTATACCTATTTTTGTGATTTTTATCTTCTTTTAACCTTGTTGATAATAACTATTGAGCGTATTAAATTGATCTCGAAATATGAAAAAACAGATTTGTCCCCTAACTGCATGATTTCTAAAAATTGAGTTTCTCTGGATTCTCCAAACGTTAATATTTATTGTTTGTTATTGATTACTGTCTGAATCGTATCATCGTTGAATGATATCATCATTCAATCCGCAATTCTTCATTTGCCTAAGAAATTATCAATTCTTAGGGTAGGTGTTCGTCTGTAAGTTGTTGAATTATTTGAAGACTATCACCATATCTTCTACAAAATAATGTTTATCTTCTTTCAATTGACGGTATTAAAATTACAAAAGAAAGCAAAATGGTAGTAATCCACACACACATTGTTTTACACCTTTACCTATACAAATCATTTTAATTATAAGGAAAAATATAGAAACCCTACATTCTCTACGCCACACAACGATTCATTGATAGACCCTTCTTCTTATTCTATTGTTTCATTTCTTGCTAAATTTTTCTTCTTCAACAAACTTAGCCTCATTTCGTTGATAAACTATTTTCTTTTTCTTTAAGTTTTTCTTTTCGTGCTCTCTTTATTTCCTTCACCGACACCATTCATTGACAAATCCTTCCCTCCATTTTGTCTCTTTTACTTTGCCTCTCATCGACAAATATCTTCAGAAGTGTATTTCTACAAGGTATGTAATATATATATATATATATATATATATATATATATATATATATATAGTAACCATTATAAATTGATCAGTTTGATGTTTTAAAAAAAATTAAACTAAATCGATTTAACCTAAAATACTAAATATTAAACCAAATTAAATTGATTTTTCAAATAAACTAAATCAAAATTTCAAATTACGTCTATTCGATTTAGTTTTTCGACTCAAATTGAATAATGGACAACTTTATTCCTAGATGGGTAGGCATACAGTGCACCATACAAACTAAGATATCTCACATCAATTTCTAAAAGCACAAGAAGAGAAGAAATAGAAGAATATAAAGGTTAGCTTTCTTCTTTTGATTTAAGATTTTTAATGTTGAGGGATGGGGTAGCCATTGCTTTGATTCTGGGGTTCTAGTCTAATAATATAGGAGAAACAAGATAGAAAGGGACTTGAGCTTATGGAAGAGGGAAAATGAGAGGAATGAGGTGTATTGTTTGAGTAAGTGCTTAGAAGCACGCCACATCATCTATTTCATTCAGAATTAATGTCCAATTTATATTAGAATCAACATTGTGCTTAAAATTAAACATCAAAGATTTTTGTGTGACAACTTGAAATTGATTAACAACAAAGTGCATTATTGGCAAGTTGAGTAACGTTGGGTGAAAATTACCCACCAACCTAAAAGAATTCCCTTTCTATTTTTTTTTAAAAAAAACAAAAATTGGAAAGGAAAAGGAACTTCATTAACTCAAATCCAAAGCCAAAACATTCAAAAATAAAAAGTGAGGGGCTGAGAATCCCAACACCCTCGATCAACCTCCGAGTCAGCTGCTCTCGCAAGCGAAATGGGCAATCTGATTTGTTGATCTCCTAACAAAAGCAAAACTACAGTTCACTACTACTACCAGAATAAGAAGAGTCATGACATCGACTATGGAGAGCATTAGTCAGAATTTGTGAGTCAGACTTTGACTATTGCATTAATTGCGCCCAAATCCTTTTATGCATCTTCATTGTGGCTCGCCGGTTTCATCATCGCTTCTACCAATCACCTTCTCCTAATTGCCTTATCCTCCTCTCCTCTTTCATCCATTTTTCTCAGTTTTCTCCCAAGTCACAGCTAATAGTCATAATTTCCTCCTTCAGGTATTCACCTCATGCATTTTATTTGCTATGATCTCTATTTTAATTTCTGGCTAGTAATCTCTGTCATCTAATTCATGCTTTGCACACTAATTTTCTAGGAAATCTATTGATAACTACACAATAAGTGTGGTGTTTCCATGCTGGATGGTTTTCTTCAATTATGTAAAATTTCAGTGATTGCGATATAAAAAGCCTTCTGGTACTCTGTTGTGGCTTCAGGATATGTCCACCTTGCAGCAAGTATGTTTATAGATCAGATTCATTGCCAGCAGATAACTAAGATTGCTCGTTTCATTTCCAATAAGCCAAGTTCTTTAGGGGCTCTTTGATCTATATTAAGTTGCTAGTTAGATACTGGTTCCATTGCAAACATTGTCTTCTTTCATCACATCTACAGTACAAGCATTGAAGATCTGCTTGTTTAGATTGATAGAAAATTTTTCATGTTTTGGCATTTGGCTCTACGAATGGTTTGGAAATTTATAACAATCCTTCTGGGTTTGACATGTCGTCACTTGTTGCGTATCTTTACCCTATATGAAGTGCTTGTGCTTGCTTAGTTTTTGAGAAGAATCTCTCTTGTGTTTGCTTTTATTTGTTCTATATGTTCCCTCTTGCTTATCTGCTATATTACCTCTAAGTTCTGGTGTTTTATGGGAGAAAATATGATGACATTTCTTTAAAAATACCATTTTTCCTAAAAATATGAATTATAGCTTGCAGGAGATCAGAACAGCAGCGGATGACTTTGATGAGGCTTTGATGATTAGCACAACAATGCGTCAAGGTAGGATTGGTGATTCCTACCTAGCAATTAAGCAGAAGTTCGTGGAATGTGATTTGCATATTAACAAAGATTAACCATCTAAATTTTTTGAGGTCGGAAGGAATTTGCCATAGAAGCAAGCCTTATCTAATCTAGTCTTTGAGTTTGGTGAAACCTATCACTAACAGCAACAAAAAGAACTTCAGCAATGGTCAGGAATTTCTCAAGGTTGTTTTGCTTGAATTGGTATTGGGAAAAGTAGTTAAAACGGATAAAAAACCTGATGGTCTCTATCAAATCTCTGCTTGATGAACGGCTTGTAAGTTTTTCACAGTTCTTGGAGTTGTTGAAAGAATTCGTGGGTCCAATTTTGGAAGGGAATTATTTGATGCAAGATGTCATATGTTTGGTACTTGTTGGCAAAGAGTTACGCTGAGAATGATCCTGATCATAGACCCACCATGAATGATATTCTTATAGCACTTTCAAGAATTATATAATCCTTTTAAAGAAATGTATAATTGAGAATTCGAAAGAAATTAGATTTGGATTGAAATATTATCATTCTAACTTAATAGCAGAACTCTGCCTGCAAGTTAGTGATGAAGTGTATTATTTTATAATTAGTCAGCATCTCATATGATTTTGATTATAATAATAAATTTTAAATAAGTTTTCTATTTATTTTATCAAATAATTAATTAATTAAAAATTAGTATACTAATAAAAACTAATATTTATTATGTATTTTATAGTTAAATTATATTTCTGATTTTTTATATATTTTATTTTTTTATATATTCAAAATTAAATTGCAATTAACAATTCTAAATTTTATAATTTTAAATTTGAAATTATAATTATAATTATAATCCTATGATTTTACAATCTAAATACCAATAATTTTAGTTCAATTTCAATTTTATTATTTTATAATCCAAATACTAGAATTACAATTCTATTACATATTCTGAGATGAGTTTGTTAAAAAGAAAAATTGATTTCTGATCTTTACCCAGTAAGCTGGCATGAACTTAACCTCACCTCTTGTGATCCAATGTAAAATAAAATATTGCAAATTAATTAGGATATTGTAACCAAAGTCAAAGGTGGGGACCACAGAGGCAATTATCCATTCAACACAAATGCCTTCTCAAAGCCGTCATTGTTATAGCCAGAAGCTATTTGTAAGGGACTGTGCTAAGTGATAAAACATTTCTGCATTTAGGGTGATTGTATAATTTAATATTTTTTATAGATAAATATATTATTTATTTATTTAGATAAATTTAGTAAAAATTTCAAATTTCAAATTTATTTTCAAATTATATTATCTCTCTTCATTTAATTCATACTTATTTTTTATTTTCAAATTGTATTATCTCTTTTCATTTAATTCAATCTTATTTTTTAAGAAAAAATAATTATATTTCTTTATTTATGTTGCACTATAAATTAAAAAAATCATTAAGAAGGTATATATATATATAAGATAATTATTTTTATTATCTTTTCTCAACAATATTTTAAAAGTCAAATTGGATTCAGTAGCCGATCTGATTAAATTGAGAACTGGGCTATTAATAGATTTGATTAGTCTTGGATAAATTTTTAAACTTATTTTTTTATTTTGATTATTAAATGTGTTTTTATTTTTTTTAGTTTTTTAAAGCTATTTAAATAATTGTTAAATTTTATTTATTATCAAATTAATGGAACTAAATCGATCGGATTCAATATGAAAATCGACCAACTAGCTTGTCCAATTTTAAAACTATTGTTCTTGAATATCTTTCTTAATTTGAGTATTAAAAAGCCATAGAAAACAAGACAAGAAAAATAAATAAGTGAAGTTTTATATCATTTTTAGAGACATGTAATTTGAAATATATTTTAACTGGACCCTATTAAGTCAAAATAATAATTTTTATAATTGCACTTCTATTGAGTTATAACATCCTCATAATAACAAAATTAATTAAATCTTGTTATGAAATGAAATACATGATGGGTAGTAATGAGATAAAATTGTATGAAATATAGAAACATAGTATTTAGAAAAATCAGATAGATCAAATATTTTTAGTAATTTTAAATAATTTAGTTTATTAAGGCATGATAAGTAGCAATCGAATAGAATTATTTAAAATTGCAAAGAAAATTATAATAATTAAGATAAATCAAATATGATGGAATAATTTTAATGATTTTAAAGATTTTAGTTAATTAGAACCTGATGAGTAATAATCTAATATAATTATATGAAATTGCAAATGAAATTATTGTAATTTAAAAAATTAGATAAAATCGAATATTTTTAATGATTTTAAAGATTTTATCTATTAGGACATGATGATTGATAATCATATAGAATTATATTGAATCATGAAGGAAGTAATAGTAATTAGAATAAATCAAATAAGATCGAGTATTTTTAGTAATTTTAAAGAATTTAGCCAATTATAGCATAATGAGTAGTAAGAATATAAAATTGAATGAAACTGCAAAAAAATTATAGCAATTAGAACAAATCACATAGGATCAAGTATTTTTAACAATTTTAAAGAATTTAATTAATCAAAACACAATGACTAGTAATCGGATGGAATTGTATGAAATCATGAAGAAAATTATAATAATTAAAAAAAGGTTAGGACTGAATTTTTTTTAGTAATTTTAGAGAATTTAGTTAACTAGAACATTAGTAGTAATCAAATAGTCAATTAGTATATGATGAGTAGTTTTTAGATAGAATTATGTGAAATCACGAAATAGATTATAATAATTAGAATAAATCATATAGGATCAATTGGTTATAGTGATTTTAAAAAAATCAATCAATTAGAATATGAGCAGTAATGAGATAAAATTAGGCGAAATCATGAAGGAAATTTTAGTAATTAGAATAAATTAGATAGGATCAAGTATTTTTAACGATTTAAAAGAATTGAGTAATTAAAGAATAATGAGTAGTAATCAGATAAACTTATATGAAATCACAAAGAAAATTATAATAATAAGAATAAATAGGATATGATAAACTATTTCTATTGATTGTAAAAAAATTTAATCAATTAGGCATGATGGACAATAATTGCACAAAATTTTGTGAAATCACTAAAAAAAATAATAATTAGAACAAATCAAAGATGATTGATTTTTTAATAATTTTAAAGAATTTAATCAATTAAACTACTATGATTAATCTAATAAAATTGAGCTAAATCACCAAATAATTTATAAATCACGAAAGAGCTTGTAGTGAATTTGTAAATTAAGCCTATTTGTTAGATACATTAATCTCTCTTTAATGGTTGTTGAAAATTGTGTAGTGTTATTATTATTATTTTTTTTAATTCATAGAAGGTCTGATAAGTTGAAAACATTATGAGCTATATAACAAAAAGATAGTTCTCTTTTTTCAATAACTCTCACCACAAAAATAAATGGAGAAAATCGAATACGAGATCTCACTCTTCACATGATACACTAAACTACCTTCGTATGTTATTTTGAGTTAGAAGTTGAGATTTTTTTTTGAGTCATATTTGTGATGGAATGTTATCTTATGATGAGTAAAATAGACTAATATTAATAAGAGACAGAGGGCATTAAAATCCACACCAAAAAAAATATACTAACCTTTAAAGTTGCATTGACTATGGTTTTTTTTTTTTTTTTTCAAATTAAAATTTTTTACTCCACTCAGTCACGTTTCTTCTCTCTTTCTTCTGTACATAAGACATTACCATCAGATGGTTTTGTATTAAGAAAAGGAAACTCCCCATGCCAATGTACAAGTGAGAAATCTGGTAAAGTAGGTGACTTTCTTCATCTTGTCTTGATTTTCAGCTTTTCTTGTTTTTTTGTTGTTATTGTTTTTTTGTTGTTATCTTTTGTATTCTGTATATAGATATATAATCTGTCATAGTTTTGGACCTATTTAGATGATGGGGCCTTTTTTTTTGTCCCTTTACATTCTTGATTTTGTGACAGGAATGATATGATTACTTGTTAGATTTGATTGGTGCATCTTCTTTCCCTTTTCTTTTCTTTTCTTTTCTTTGCTTATGGCAGATATGTTCAAGAACCAGCTACAAGAACTTGCACAAAGAAGCTGTTTCAATCTTCCTTCTTATGCCTGTATTAGAGAAGGACCTGATCATGCACCAAGATTCAAAGCTTCTGTCAACTTCAACGGTGAAATCTTTGAAAGCCCAACTTACTGTACCACATTGAGACAGGCAGAGCATGCAGCTGCTGAAGCAGCCCTTAATATTCTTTCTTCCAGAGGCCCTTCAAGGTCTTTAACTGCAAGAGTTCTTGTAAGTTAAGTTCTTTAATTTTTATTTTTTTAGCTAGTTTTCTTGTTTAATTGAAATGCTTAAAGCATATCGTTTGTCTTCAATGTCATGACTATAATCTAGTTTTCTCCTTGTTGGTGAAATCTAATTAATCAAGGATGAGACTGGAATATACAAAAACCTGCTTCAAGAAACTGCTCATAGGGCTGGGCTTAACCTCCCTGTATACACTACTGTAAGGTCAGGTCCTGGTCATGTCCCAACTTTTACTTGTACTGTGGAGCTTGCTGGTATGAATTTCACAGGTGAGCCAGCAAAGACAAAGAAACAAGCTGAGAAGAATGCTGCAATAGCAGCTTGGTCTGCTTTGAAAAGAAGTAAACATATTTTCCTTCCCATTTTTGGACTTTCTCTGGTATTGAAGTGCTTGCAGTATATACTTCTGCATGATTAAAGGTATAATTTTTCCTGTTCTGTGCAGGGCCTAACCTCGGTTCTTTCACAAACAAAGGAGGAGTAGAAGAACAAGATCAAGTAGTCATGGCAAGGATTCTGTCAAACTTTAAACAGGCAAGAAAGACAGATCATGGCCAACCAAGAAGAAGAATGGTAAGGGGTCATAAAGACAACAATATTATTAGTTCTTCTCCGTCATCTGCTTCCAATAACTCTCTACATAATCATCAACAATGGAAGCTATTGGATCTGTTATTGGATTCTGCTCTAGATAGTTCAAATTCAAGACATAAGCAAAGCGCTTTTGTATCTCTCCTTCCTCCACCACCACCTAGAATAACTTCAAAGATTTTACCGCCAACCTCCACTATAGACCCGTCAAGCAGGCCTATCCATCAAATACAGGTTAATGGCAAACAACAAGTGATTCAAGTTCCACTAGAAGAGCATCAAAAGGATGAGGAAGAATGGCTAGGTGTAGGTACTATCAAGAAACCCATTAATGAAAAGGATAGTTCAAGTTCGATACACAGGCCATTTCCTCCATCAACCCACATTAGTAGGAAGAAATTTGGATCCCCAATGGCATCATCAACTTCCTCAAGAATCCACATGGCTAGTCGTCCTCTTTATTACCCTCGCAGAATTGCCCCAGCAGTTCAAATTAGGTCAGTAATTCCAGTTTGTGCAGCTCCACCTGCAGTCCGACCTCCATCAACATCATCATCACTCAATAGTGCTTCAACTACTACTACTACTACAACAAAGTCCGCACAAACAGGAGCAGACGTATCATCCTCAATAGTCAACCAGACAGAGTCATCACCCCCAATTCCTAATCAACTCAGTTTTAATGAGTTCAACAAGAAGCTACAGTTATGAAATGAAAGTAAATTAAGCAGCATAATTAGCATGTCTATCTAGTTTTCATTTCATGGGTTGTCACCTACTTAGTAGTTAGCACTACTTTTTTGGCATCTCAAGACAAAAAAAACACATCCTTGGTAGTTTTGGTCTGGTTGAATTTTGTTGTACTACTTGCATTAGATGATAGTAGTATAAATTTTGCAACTTGCATCTTCACCTCAACATTACTGCAGCACACACAGAGAGAGAGAGAGAGAGAGAGAGAGCGAGAGGCATTAAATGGGAGATGGGGGTGGTGGGTTGCAGAAGATAAGAAAGCGGGATGGCAATGAAGGCAGGCCGAAACAGGAGGAACAGACAATTTCAGCGATAAACGCAAGCAATTAATTTACGCTTCTTTTCCTTCAGACCTAAATTTATTAGTCTTGTCTTCTCCATTAATGCCTTCTTCTTCTTTTTTATTAAAAAAAAAAAAAAGTATTTCTGTGGTTCCCTTCCTTCCGCTCTCTTTTGTAAGCTTAGTATTTTCCACTGGGAAACCACCCCTCCATTTCCATTGGACTTGGAAGAAATTTTTCATTTTTCAAATGTTTTCAAACCTCGAGTAGCCGTCAAGGTGGATACCAGTATCCAATGGTTAATTTGTGCTCCAATTAAGGGTAAATTGGTAATTAAGATCTCCTAACCTTCTGCTGCCAAATAATTTTGATTATTTATTTATTTTAGATCAATGTTTAACATTGTTATTAAAAAAAAATATATAATTTTGAAAAAATTATTTCATGCACCTCATAAATATAAAGGATTCATTTAAAAATATTGACAAAGATCACTGTATTTTTAAGTGTTTTAGATTTATTTTCTAAATTATTTTTATTTTAGAGTAAAAATTAAAAATTCTCTTTACAAGTAATTATAAATTTTTAATGCAAATTTTATAAATGAAAAATGAATTTTAAAAGAATTTAATATTTTAAAATTTTATTAATAATAACTTTCCACTTATAAAATTTCATAAATCAATTATAAAATAAAAATTTGACTAAATTTTATTTTAAAATTAACTATTGATAACAGAAACTCACCTTAATTAATTAAATTTTGACACCCAAATTTACAATCTGCACCAGATTCTTCCAGCACGCAATCTTAAGATTATAAAAACATAAATGAAAATATTGACTTAAAAACACAGAAAAACAGATCTTAGAAATCTCTGTCATCTTTACTGTATTTTTGGGCTAAATTTCCTTTCAATCGATATATATTTTATTTCTGACAAAAAAAAAAATTGGAATTGTGAAAGAGACTGAAGATTTATAGAGATGGGCCATTACTTTGCTGTGGCCAAGGAACAATAAGAAGCTAAAGAACAGAACGGACGATATGGAAAGATGGAGACGTACCCCCAACACAATGCCAGATCATAGGATCATTGATCCAACGGTGGTAGTTGGTTGCAGTTGTGTAGAGAGATTAGGCAGTGAGTGAACAAGCTGTCACCATATGGAGGTCCTAAAAATACAGAGCATCTTTGGTTTGTTTTTTTTGATATGGAAATGAAATTCAATTATATTGGAATAGAATTCTATTCTTTTGATTGTATGGTATTTTATGTTTGCGAAATAATTAGTAGCTCAATTGAGTCATATTTTTCTTTTTCTTTTTTTTTTTCCCCCCTCTCATATGATTCTAAGTATTTAGAGAAAAATTCAAAATTTGTTTGAATTGAATTACTCGAAGCACTGAAATATATATATAATACTTCATAGTTGATTAGTTCAATAATAATGCGAAATTGATTATTCATATTTTTTAAATAATTTTTGTACATATTTGACTACATCGAAAAGTTTTATTTTATTTTTTTATAGCAGTATTTCTTTCATTCATAAATTTTTTATTTATATATTATTTCCTTCTTAAGACTGAAGATCAGCATGAATGTTAAAAATATCACACTGAATAATATCACATGAATTTAAAAGGGTGCTATCAAATATGTGAATTAGGGCACTAAACACAATATTATTTCTTCTACTTCTATAGAAGGTTCTGCCTATGCTACAAATTTCTTTCCTACATACCAGCATCATAATGAACTCCAGGTTGTCGAACAAATTGTCATTGTTATAAAATGGCTTCAAATTGTCTTCTAGAATTGCCCAACTTTTTTTTATACCATGAAATTAGTACTCTATAAGCTCTTAACATCCATTTTATCTCTAATTTAAATCTTCTTTGCCTTCTGTTAACACAGAAAAATAAAAATCTTTAAATAAAGGGTCTATGATCTAATCCTACCATTTATCCATATGAATTGTGGACCATGATATTGTATTTCTAACATAACACACTCAAAAATCTATTCACTAAAAATAGTAAAAGCTTGACATTGAGACAAAACTTCGCCACCGTATTTACCCAGGAATTATCAATAATGCTGAAATTTCTAATCACTAACTGGGGATCATCGTTTATTAGGTTCAAACATGCAATTGCTTTTAATATTTCCTTTCTACATTCCATTTAGGATTACCATTAAAAAAATACTATAAAACAAAAACTTGTTCTTATATAAAAAAGAGCACCAAGTATGGATCCGATGAGGTGAAGAGTGAAGAATCCTCATCTCCCTTTCCTTAGACCATAAAAACGCTAGTCACACAGAGGTATAAATGAAGCAAGTCTGCTCGCAAGCTACTTAAAGCTCGGCTCAATAAAAATGTATTCAAACTCGACTCATTTATTAAATAAGCTTTAAAATCAAGTTCGAGCTCAACTCGTTAATTTAACTAGTCAATCTCAAGTTTATCAATACTCGACTCGTAAACTCATGAACGAACCTGATAATAAATGTAATTATATATTTTTATTTATAGTATGCATAAAAATACATTTTAAAAATATATTAATTAAAAATATATAGCAAATAATATATATTTCATATTGTAATTTACATTTATAATGTAATATCTAATTTTTTATGTAAATATTAATAAATATATTAAGTTTTAAAAATATAAATTTTATTTTTTAAAAAAATTATTAATAATTTTATTTATATATTAATTATGATAGAAAAATTAATTTGATTAAGTTCGTTTAGGTTCATAAATTTTGTGCAATCTTGATGATACTCGACTCGAGTGCAACTCGTTCACTAAATAATTTTTAAATACTCGACTCGAGCTCAGCTCAGTTATAAATGAACCAAATTTAAATAAGTCAATACTCAACATGGTTTGACTCATTTATACTACTGTACTAGTCCTTCTGCCATTCGCTCTGGCCCCACATAAAAATTGTACTCAAATCTTATTCTTCTCCTATGCCATTTTCAAACTATGTTGGTCTTTTAATCTCAAAAAGAAATAGCAGAGTGGGACGATGAACTTGTACTAAGTTATGTAAATGTCAAATTGTCAAGGACCATCCTAACCCTTGATAATTTCAAGCAATGTAATCCATAGTGCTTCGATAGCTTTAGGCGAGCTATCGGCACCATTTTTGCAAGACTGAGAAGAAATATTTTCTTTAACCACTTTTACATTAGCTACCTCACCAATTTTTGAATGAAATTTATTATGCACAACCTTCAATTGAACCAACTTTTGTTGTCTTGATAATTGCTTAAGCTTTCTCTTCTTAAAATGCCTATTGACACAACATCATTTGAAAAGCCTTCAACAACTATACCTTAGTCTTGCACGAGCTCAATTTTCACCCTTGTAACTTGACATTTCTCCCTAGTGAACCACTCTAGCATATTCGTGTGAGTCAAACCTTTTAATTCTTTTAAACATCTAGGTCTTCCTAGCACTAAGGCCCATCTTCACTTAGAATTAAGCTCTTGACTTGACGACAAATTATATGATGGATCTCGGATCATGTACTATCATAGTCTAGGTGTTTAAAACACATGTGTTTTGATATTGTCACTTATTTTCACACATGTGATATATGTTCATTACTTCATAAGTATTATTCATTAATTGTCAACATAATGTTCATCAAATGTAGTCTTTTATATTCATCGTTTTATTGAACAATCAAATGTAATTTTTTATATTCATCATTTCATTAAATAATATTTCGTTGATGTTCATTTAATTTTTAATCTAATATAGTACATATAATCATATTTTATTAATATTGATGTTCATTAGTTATAATCATATTTTATTAAAATTTATGTTCATCAGTTATAATCATATTTTATTAATATTTATGTTCATCAGTTGTAGGCTTTAGTAATTAAATAGTTAAATATTCTTCATTTGTAAATAATATAAAAATGCATATTCATTACTTAATAACAAATATCATTTGTAAACACTATATTCATCAATTGTAGTCATTTTATGTTAATCATATTATCATATTTTATTCATATTCATGTTCATTAGTTAGTGATAAAATATTCATCATTTGTTTCGATATTCATTATTTTTGTGCTCTAGTAGACAAAGTACATTAAAAAACTTCATGTTTAATATCGAAATATTCAAGATTTGAATACACAATATTCATCATTTCTAATTTTTATGTAATATTATATATGAGTTAATTGGTCTATCAAGAATATATAACTTCTTTCATAAAACTTGGTATTCATTACTTAGTACTTAAATGTTCATTATTTATAAACACAATATTTATCATTTTAATTTTCATATTCATTATTTTTATATAATATTCTATATAAATTAATTTGTTCACTAAAAATATATAATTTTTTTCATTAACTTTTTAGTTCATTGATGACTATTTGAGTGTTCATTATTTATTTGCACAATATTCATTAGTTTCATGTTCATTAATTATTACATAAATGTTCGTCAACTATAATATTTATGTTCATCATATTTAATTCATTAAAATAATCAAAGTAATATATTTATAATTGAATCAAATATAATTTATAAAATTTTAATTTGATTTGATTTAATTATAATTATATATTTTAAATTAATTTAATTTGAAATTTTTATAATTTATATGTTTTTAAAAATTGAACTTATTTAATTATTATATACAAATAAAATTTTTAAAATTAAAATTGAATCAAATTATATAATAATAGAAAATCTGAACCGAACTAGCTGAATGTTTTATCACTTTATTCTATTTACAGTAATAAAAAGAAAAATCAATAAAAGAAAAAAGAAAAAAAGAGAAATAAAACAATTTATTCCATAATGTCTTAACACATGCGATAAA
>CATIWR010350022.1:0-11884 GCA_949677035.1 Omphalea diandra
TCACTAACCATGCATGATTAACATGTCATGAGGGGTTAATTTCATTTGAGAAGAAGATAAATTAACTTACCTAATGTCCAAGAACCAGAAAACCTTACACTTCCTCCTTAGGCAGCTCACTCTTCTCCCTTTCCTTCTTCTTCTTCTTCTTCTTCTTATTCTTCTTTCCTTTCTTTCTTCCTTAGCTCTCTCTTTCTTCTGTTGTACCTCACATCTAAGCTTTGTATTCTGATCCTAAAGTGTCAAAAATTCCACTTGTAAACCTATTTTAACAAGATAAAATCATGGTGTTGCATTCTTATTGGTTGGAAGTTTACTTTCCTTTTTTAGTCCTTCTTCTTCACTCCTTAAGCACCTCCATGCATCTCCTAATTTCTAGATGCTCCTTATACTTTAAATAAGCTCTATAACACCATTATTTATGATGTTATAACATGCACACAATATAAGACAATTTGCCATGCAACTATACAAACATTACATATATGTTCAAGTGTCCCAAATGCAATGGTGCATGTGTCATCGTCGTGTTTATACAATTCACGTATCTAAATGATCATTTATCCAATGCATATGTTCATGTGGGATTTCATATCATTTATGCAATGAATATGTTCATGTGATAATGCTAATAAGTGTGGATGGGGATGTTACACTTTCCACTAGAGTTGATAACACCCGTTGTTCTTCATCAACCCCGTTGAACTTGTAACTGTTACTTTTGATGTCTTTTAATCATCATCAATGCCCATTAGCTTTGACAATAATGCTTATTGGAGCAAGAATAATGCTCATTGTTCATTTCTAGAAAGGTTAAACTTGGTGCTTTATTTTCAAACTTTATACATATGTTTTCCAAGCCCATTAAGTAATTTGCAATGCCTATTGGAAACTCCTTCAACTTTTGTTAAGAAGGGCTAATGCCCATTTTGAGTTCTAGAAGCTTTAGTGCAAGCTTGGACACTTTTCCAACACCTATTGTGAATATGCAATGCATGTTGCTAGGCTAGATCAACGTTAATTGTGAAACTTCAATGCCCATGGCGAGGCCCATCATAGCTCAACTTAGAGCACTTCTCCAATGCCTATTACAAAGGGACTATGCCCGTTGCAAGGTCCATAAGATTTTGGCAATTTACAACTTCTAATCAACATCTATTGTATATCCTTCAATGCCCATTGAATGGTCCAATGCTTGTTGGAGATGTTAAACACCTGTTGAACTTATTCTGACCCTTTAACGTTAATTGAGTCTTGAGGTAATGTTTTCTAAACATTCTCCCCTTAGTATTCATAATAATCTCTCCCTTTAACATTCATCGAGTCTATTCAAATGATCCAAAAACATTAAAGTACAAACATTAGAACTACTCTTAATTTTGTTATCATTCAAAACATATCATTCAAAGTAGAAAAGTGAGTCTAACTCCTTGGGGTTGCATATTCTTCAAACATTCTCCCCCTAGCATTCATAATAATCTCTCATTTTTTAAATGATGACAAAACCAAGATGCTTTGATACAAAACATAAAACTTAAACACGCAAAGATACCAAATGTTAAAACACAACACTACAAGAAAGATATTAAATAAAAATACATACCAATCAAAATATCCACACAAGGCTTGATACCAATTCAACACAAGGTTTGATACCAATTCAAAATATCCATATATCCACACAAGGCTTGATACCAATTCAAAATATACACACAAGGCTTGATACCAAATATACCACACAAAATACTAAATGTTAGATGTTAAAAACATAGATGATATTAAGTGTTATTGTATGCAAATAAATGATACCAAACAAAGCAATCAAAGCATCCAAAACTTCTCCCCCTTTTGTTATCATGACAAATAAATTTACAAAAATTCTCCCCTTTAAAAAGTTTTTCTTCCCCTTACAAATGTATAAACATTCATTTTTCTAAAATCTAGACCAACTTCCTTAAAAACAAAACTACCATGAAGATACTAAAAATACAATTCAAATAGAGAATGAAAATTCTCCCCATCTATATGTTTTCTTCTAACAAATCACCCAAGATATTCAAATACAAATTCAATTTACATAACTTAGGGTTGCATGTTCTCTTCACAAATTGAGGAAAGTAAGAAAGGAATAATAGTTTTTAGATATTCCTAAAATAAAACTTCAAACTAATGGTTTATAAAACAAACTCCACCTTAGCAAATGTATCTTAAATAAAATAGGAGGGATAGAGATACATTACAATTAATGATACCATTTGATACCAATTGATGCCAATTGTTGTATCTCCAAAAATATAAATCTTTTTAAATATTGTAGCTCCTCTTCAAATTTTGCAGCTCCAAACACCATTTGATTCTCCATTTTGAGCATAGGGTGAGAAGCCTCCAAACCTGCAAAATTAAACTTTCTTCGGTACCTATCTTCTTTTGGGTCCAAGGGGATTAGTAGCACAAATATGCTTATCTCTCAACCTAGCATTGCAAAAGTATGCTTTATAGCTAAAATTTCCATAATAAAAGAATTGCCAAACAAATGCTTTCTTTAGGTCATTTGTAGAGCATGAGTGAGGTGGCTTCCTAAAAGATTAGCACCTAAGATGTGAAGGAACTCTTGCATTCTTAACATGCCTAATTCCATAAATAAAGGCATAATTTGCCTTTGAAATATGAGAGTGAGGGTAGTTATGATCATGCATATGTAATTTAGATGAAGGTGAGAGAGTTCTGGTTTTGGTAGAAGCTCTCACAAACTTTGGCTTTGAAGTGGAAGGTTTGGAATGATCAAAGCCTAAGTCATGTCTATCTCTTAAAGTCTTTTGAGAACCCAAAATAAGATCAAGTGTTTTTTTTTTCCTTTTGTAAAAGAGGCGAGTGAGTTTTTAAAATTGAGATCTCTTTTTTGAAACTCTCATTTTGAGAAGATAAATTTTCATAAAATTTATTTTCTTTGTTCAAAGCCTTATTTTCCTTTTGTAATAGCTCAAAACTTTTCTTTAGTTCCACCAATTCAGTTTTCAAAATTTTGTTTCTTTCAAAACTTTTATCAAGATAATTATTGGTGGATTTTAGAGCGTTAATAAGATTTTTAATAGTAAACATGCTTTATAACTCTTGATTATCCTCATCAAAATCACTATCAAAATAACTAGAACATAACTATTTTAAAGAGCTCTCCTCCAAAGCCATGAGGTTGAGATTGGTTCTTTCACTTCTCATTGTCCTTGGCTCTTCTTCAACCTCACTTAGTTCAGATGCACTAGAGTCATCCTAAGTAGTTTTATAGGCTTTCTTCTTCTTCATGTCCTTCTTAGCTTTGGCTTTTAGGCAATTTGTTTTCACATGGCCAAGCCTTCCATATCCATAGCATTTAATCTATTCAAGCTTACCTTTGCCCTTCTTCTACTTCAACATCCTTCTGAATTTATTTGTTAGGAGAGCTATTTACTCTACATCCAACTCTTTATCATCTAAGCTATGGCATTTGGAAGTAGCTTTTAGTGTTATCCCAATCTTCCTTTTATTTGCATCCTCATATATGGATAACGCTTCTCTATTTAGGCTCATCTCATAGTCAATGAGATTTTTCAACAACTCATCAAGTGGCATGGTCTTTAAATCCTTTGAATCCTTAAGAAAGGTGACCTTGCCAATCCACTCCTTAGGCAGACACCTCAAAACTTTCTTTAAAAGTTCCTCATTGGTGAATGTCTTCCCATAAGCCTTCATTTCTCCAACAGTCTCAATGAACCAATCATACATTCTTGAGATTGTTTCATCAAATTCATAAGGAAGGTTTCATACTGAAAAATGAGGGTCTCCATCATATTTTCCTTTACTTGATTTGTTCCCTCATGTGTGATCTCCAAGGCCTCCTAAAATTCTTTGGCAGTATTTTCATGCTCACCTTATTGTACTCACTTTTGCTTAATGTACAAAAGAGCATGTGGATGGCCTTATCATTGATAGCTACTTGCCTTTTTGCTTTGTCAAACATCTAATCAATGTCCTTTTCTACTTGAGTCCCATCAGTAAGTGTTTTCGTTGGAGTGTATGGACCTTTCTTTATAATTCTTCATAACTCAATGGATTTAGATATGAGAAAGTAACACATTTTACTCTTCTAATACTGATAGTCTATTCCATTAAAGAAGTGCAGTCTTACTACTGATTATTCTTCTAGTCCATGCTCATTTTGGGCTACCATGATCATGTCCCGCTTGCACTTAAGCTTCAAAAGAGCTTTGGCTCTGATACCAATTAATGTACCAAGTGGTAGATGTGGCAACCCAAGAAAGAAGGTGAATTGGTTTGTAAATAAAAACACAAACAACTAAAGTAAAAGCAACAAACATGCAAATCAACATAAAGATTTATAGTGGTTTGACAACTTACCTACTATACTCCCCAAGCTTTCACTTAGGCCTTTATATTCTTTTTCTATGCTTAAGAACTAAATCTTCCCTTTTATAGGCTAATGAAGAACCTTCCCTTTTTCAGGCTCAAGGATAACCTTTCCCTTGGTATTTTTCTATTCATAATATGAACCTTTATAACCACTAGTAAGGATAGATCCAAGCACTATCAATGCCTCTCAAATCAGACAGCAAATAAACTATTAGTGCTCAACAAATCTACTCTTAAAAAGAGTAACAAAAAACAATAATCACTCTACCCAAATACAAAGCGGCACCATAAAAGGTTTGCATAAAGAACTTGTTAAATGTTTATAAGTCGTTCACAAGTGTTCATAAAGTTTTCTCTAAATTTTATTTTCCCCTTATAGTATTCAAAATGCTCCTTATATAGCCAAACTCCAAAACTAGCCATTGAAACAGTTGATGTTATGCCTAATAGCTTTTTTTTAAAGCTAGCCATTAGATGTGACAACACTCATTATTCTTCATCAGCCCCTTTTAAACTTGTAATAGTTACTTCCAACGACTATTGATCATCATTCAATGCCCATTGGCTTTAACGACAATGCTTGTTGGAGTAAGAATAATTCTCGTTGTTCATTTCCAGAAAGCTTGAACTTGATGCTCTATTTTCAAAATTTGCATAGCTATTTTCTATGCCCATTGAGTAATTCACAATGCTTATTGAAAACTCCTTCAACGCTTATTGAGGAGAGCTAATGCTCGTTTTGATTTCTAGAAGCTTTAACTCAAGCTTGGGCACTTTTCCAATACCTGTTGGGAACATGCAATGCCTATTGCTAGGCTAGATCAACACTTGTTGTGAAGCTTCAACTTTCGTGGTGAGGTCCAGCATAGCTCAACCTTAAGCACTTCTTTAATACCTATTGTAAAGGGACAATGCCCGTTGTGAGGTCCAGAAGACTTTGGCAATTGTAGCTTCTAATCAACATCCATTGTCTATCCTTCAATGCCTATTGGATGGTCTAATACCTATTGGAGACGTTCAATGCCCGTTGAACTTATTCTGACCCTTTAACATTCATCAAGTCTTGGGCTCATACGTTCTCCAAACATTCTCCCTCTAATATTCACAACAATCTCCCCCTTTAATGTTCACTGGATCTATTCATATTATTCAAAAACATTAAAGTACAAACATTAGAACTTCTCTTAGTTTTGTTATAGTTATCCTTCAAAACATATCATTCAAAGTAGAAGAGTGAGTCTAATGTCTTGGGGTCACATGTTCTCAAACATTCTTCCCCTAGCATTCATAATAACTTCTTCACATTGTTAACAATGGCAAGAACTCTATTTGCCATATCGATGATAGTTTCATTCTCTTTCATCATGAATAACACATATTCAATCACATACATCTTTAATCTACGTGACTTCCCTAGTGTTGTGCCCTCATAGAAGTTCTTCAGAGCTTTCTATATTGCATGAGTGGTATGGCAATGTTAAACTCTCCCACATTTTTCCCTTGAGATAAAACATAAGAGGATCACCATTTCTCTCTTATTCTTACCATTGGCCTTCCTATAACCCTCAACCTATTCTTCTCTTAAAGCAATTCTTCACTACTATCTATTACTCCAGTTGGTGGCTTCCATTCCTTTGTAACTACATCCCAAAGATCCACCACATCACTATCAAGATAGATCACTATTTTATACTTTCAATTAGTGTAGTCGAATCCCACAAAGAATGGCTTAAGGTGATTCTTTCTTGTGCCACGATCTTTTCTCAATTAATTAAAGTAAGAAATGAGACTTGTGCTTCAATACCACTTGTTGGCCCTCATGCATGAAGAAGAAGGGTTGAATTTATGGAAATTTTAAATTTTAAAGGGAATGTAAGTGATTTAAAGTTTAGAGAAAGTGTAGAAGAAGAGTGAACGTAAGCAAATCTATAATGGTTCAGGTATTAACCAACCCTACTCCAATTGGGTATTTCATTAACCCATAAGGGTGTTTTACAAGCTTACACCTAACTAACAATAATGTGTTTTACCAAGGCTTACACACAACCTTTACAAATATTTTCCCAAGGCTCAAACTTAAACCTAATAAGAGTTTTTCTTGATTTGGCTCACTCTAAACCCAATCCCAAATGTTTAAGGCTAACACTTAAACTTCAGCAACTAAAAATACAAAGAATAAATGAGTTAAGGTGTCAAAAAATCAAATTACAGGAGTTTGGCTACAATTAAATGTTATCCTCTTACATTCAAAGCTATTTGGTGGAGTATTTATAAGTTCTAACTACCAAATAGCCATTACAAATGAAACTATCTCCAAATCTTTAAATTTGTGGCAAAAATCTTGTAGTTAATGCTTGTTAGACTGAGATCATAGTCACTACCATAGGTTGCGGTCATGATCCATATAATTTGATCTAGATTTTGCTTAATTGTGATCGAGATCTTCAAATGTATTTAATGGCTAGTGACTCTTAGTAGTTTGGCATTGGTTCTTCAAAGAACTAGCTATTGGAACCCTCTAATGGTTATCAAAATTCATTATCACAACTCTAAAAGTCTAATTACTACCTATAATATGAATCAAATTAGAGTTATGATTATCTAAGCTTTGGTAGTTCACTGTCAGTATAAGATGTTGCTTTTATGAATTTTGAACCTCAAACAGTTATCTTGACACATGGTTTAGCTTAGTTGGTCATTTGGGATCCATATTTATTCATTTAAAGATAGCAGTAAAGACTCAAGTTGCGACAGGCGCTGGGAAACTGACAACATTTGTTCAAATTTTTCTTGAGATAGCAGTGGTGAACCTTAGATCCCAATCGCAACTTAGAAGGTAGTTTTGACACTTTGAACATTTAACTTTCAATCACTTCTTTTCAACTTTCAATGAGTTTCTAACTTAATTTCTACATAGACAACATTTAGAAATTATATTAAAACCTTTCAATCTATATTATCAGGATTGAAAAAGTGCTTCGAGTTTGGTTTGACCAACTAAGTCAAACAAAAGGAAATAACCCAAATTAACATACTTATTTATTAATTGATAGATAAAGTCTTCATTCTCCCATTAAATGGCCTATATAAGCCATTAAATGATTCTTTTTTTCTGAAGAAAATTGAAAATTTTCAAAGGAAAAGATGGAACAACTTGAGAAACATGGAATGGCTTAAGTGAATTACCTCATTCATGATGAAGAAAATCAAAAGTTTTCAAACATAAAGACGGAATGACTTGAGTGACATGGAATGACCTAAATGTACTACCTCATTCATCAAGAAGAAAATTGAAAGTTTCAGATAGAAAGATGGAACAACATGGAGTTTCATAAATAATATATTTGTACTGCCCTATTCATTAAGAATAAATTTGAACCTTTTAGTTATAAATGTGAAATAGCCTATGACTATTTAAAGGGCCTAAGTGAATTGCCCCATTCATCACATAGAAAACTAAAAGTTTTCAAACAAAAAGATTGAATAATATAAAGTCTCATGAACAATGTACTTGCACAACCCCATTCATCAAGAATAAACTTGAGCCTTTTCAAACAAAAAGGTAAAAAAGCCTATGACTATTGGAATGACAAGAATGAACAATTTATTCAACATGTACTTTTCTTATGTAGAAAGTTAAACTTGAGTAGTAACCCCATTAAAGGTTGATAATTAAAATTTAGCTAAAATGAACTCATAGAGTGGCCTATTCAAAGTGGAACAACCCCATTTAATTGAGAAGCAGTTTGAAAACTCTCATGTTTGCCTAGAAATGGACGTATTCAATACAGATAAATGGATTGTTTACAGTGAAATTGCTAGTTTTTCTTTTTTTGATAGCCTCAAAAAGTGACTTTATGTGTATTAGCTAGTTTTTCTCACTTTGAATATAAAAAGGTCATCTCCTCCACCTTGAGAAAATTAGAAGAATTATTTACAAATATTCTAAATTCCCAAAGTGATTATATTATACTATTTTTTCATTTTTTTTTTCTCAAGCATTCAATTATAGTATTAAAACTTTTATTTGGGTAGTTTGAGAGCAATATAGTGAGTGATTCTCCTTTGAGCAAAATCTATATCTTTTGCATTGAAGGATCATCCTAGGTAAGGTAGATAACTTCTAAGAAATTATTGTGCAAGGTTTAAAATAGTACCTGCTAAATAAATTAATTTGTAAAAGTTTTTGAAAGGTACCCATTAAATTCATTAGAGTGTAAAGGTTTGAATGGCACCTACAAACTATTGAGTAGTTGAACTCTCTAGTGTAATATAGAGGAGAGGACATGAATTAATTTTGTGTCAAACCTCTATAAAATTTTGTATCCTTATGATTGTTAGTTCTTATTTTTCAATGTTGGATTTTTTTTTTTTCATTTGCCATTGCTTTATTCATCCTATTTATAAGGCATCAAGTGGTATTAGAGTAAGTCTCCTTAATCAAGCTTGAGTGCAAAGAGAAAAAATCAAAATGGCAAGACAAGAAGAACCATAATCAATTTTAAAGCCCTTATTCTTTAAAGGTGATGATTGTGGATACTAGAAGAATATAATGGAGATTTTCTTAAATAGTGAAACCATTGATCTATAGGTTGTTATGGAAGAATGAAAAGAAGTTCCCACCAACCTAGTAGGAGATGTCATGGTTCCTAAGAACAAAAATGAGTGGACAACTGAGAAGAAGAAGGCTAACCTCAAAAATAAAAGAGCAATGCATGTCATATTTTATGCTATCCATAAATCTCAATATGCCAAACTACAAATGTGTACATTAGCAAAAGCGATTTGGGATGTTGTCCATATTAGGTTTTGTAGACTGCGCATAGTGAAAAAATAAAAATTTTCTACACAACCTACCAAGGATCCCTGTAATTCAATTAGATTGATGAAAGAGATGTAGAATCTTACCAATTTGAATAAGAGAAGTAAGAAAAGGGTTTTACACTGGTAACACCTTACCTAAAGCTTGGTGTTAGATCTAGATATTACTAAAGGGTTAATGTCCTCTATAGGTATTTACACAGATAGGCTTTCCAAAAGAAAAGTGTGCAAGCACTAAGGTCATTTTTCTCTAAATGTTTTTTGAAGTTAATGTGAATGTTCTTCATTCATAAGAAACCATAAAAACATGTATATATATAAAATGTTAAGATTTATACACCAATGAATATCTTTTAGATTCAAATAACTAGGTATCCTCTTTGTTTTAACTTTTAAAATGAAATGGATATCTAAATCTTAAGGTAATATCTTTAATTATATTAATATATATCTAGAGAGAGCAAAAAATTTCATTCAATTTTGGGCTTATTCTAATTATGCAACCCTATAGGTTCACATAATGTTGGCATGCCCCAAAGCCTGTTTTTGGCCCATAAGTCATAAGTGGCCTTTAGCAAGACATTACGACTACCCAAATTATTGAAGGTCAATAATCTGACCTAACCTATTTTAAAAATAGTATTATAATCTTTTTATCATATTGTATCTTAATTAAACATAAAGAATGGATCATGTCATCCTTGTATAGTTCAATTATTTCTCAATCTCCAAGTCGAATGATGTAAAATGACATTGATAAACTTTATCAATTCATTTTCGCATGGTTATTCAATCTCTTTAGTCTAACTTATTGAGGGGCTCGAAGATATATTTCTCATAAATACATAAGGGCCAAATTTCTTCTCAATCACTCATATTCCACTATATGATTTACTCAATGTCCAATATCAGTCTATATGATCTGTTGTTAAAGATAATGTTGGACTGTATCAAAAATATGAAGTTCATCATTTTGCAATCCACAATGATTTTTAGGTTAAAGGATTAAGTTAATACTATTGCACGAGAATCACTTATGACAGTTTATATATATAGTGTTCTCATAGCAGGTTGGTTCAATACAATGTTTTTTAAACATATATCTATGTGTTTGACTTAATATCTTATTTTTATGACTAGTAAAATATATTCATTAATTAAAACAAATATTAGTCTTCATTCATTATTATCCTAACAATAATGATCAAATATAAGCAATTTATAAGAATTTTGTATGCTTAAGGGTCTCACTATTAAGTCACATACTTGACGACCTTAAGCAAAATTGATTATTCATGGAGTTTATCATTTAGCCATAAACATAATATAACAAAGATATTTAATAAAAATTCAACCATGACATTAATAAAGAAAATATCCATTACAAAAATATGCCTAAGGCACATAACTAGCACTTCAAACTCAACATAAGTGGACAAATGAAGTTAAGAAGAAGAAAATTCAAATATACTACTGCATATTTGAGATATTTGCTTATCAACCTTATGAATTTATCACTAAAATGTATAATAGGTTTATTAATATTGTGGGAACACTAAAAGGATTATATACGATATACTCAAATGAAGATATGGTCACCAAATTCCTTAAAACACTTCTTAAAGAAAAATAAGAAACCAAAAAGGTTATTGTTAGGGAAAATAACAAGCTAGAAGGACTTTCACTAAATGAACTCATAGGCAAACTTCTTTCACATGAAATCACTATAAAAAAAAACTTACTGGAGAGGAAGGTTAACAAAAAGAAGGGTATATCTCTTAAAGCTAAAGAGGTATGTATAAAACTCCTTTTATTTTTCACTAACATCTTCTAGTAGTTGTGATGATCGTAGTGGGAATGATCAACTGGTTCCTCTCACAAGTGAAGTAAAAAATTCCTATCTAATAAGAAAGGAAATATGAAAAAGGATATAGAAGAAAGAGCTCTAAGAGCCAAATAATCTAATATGGATGCAATGAGAAAGGATATCTTAAGATAGATTGTCTAAAGCTAGGAAAAAAAAAGGCAAACATATCATGATTCTAATAAGGGAAAGGAAACCTTTAATGCTACTTAGGATGCTCACATGCATCCAAAATAGGGAGCTCAAAAGATAAGAAAGAAATAGAAACCTTTATTTAATGGTTATTAAAGATGAAGGATTCACCTGTTTTAGTGACACAGAAAATGGCACTGACAGTGATGAAGAAGAAGATTTTGACTCTTATATGAGCTTATTGCTAAGCTTACTAAGAGTAATTTCACTCTTTAATGATAATAATACAAATCTCTAATGATTGTTGATAGAGAATAATGGCTACTTTTGACAATTTTGGTAGTTTTTCTATTATAAGTATTAACTAGTTTTCTTCCAACATTTATATTTAATCAAATCTTTAATAGATCATTAGTTGCCACCTCTAGTAATAATCTGTAACATCCATATCCCTATTCATTGGCATTATCACATGAATATATGCATTGCACAAATGATATGAAATCTCACATGAATATATGCACAAGATAAATAATCATTTAGACATGTGAATTGTAAAAACACGACAATGACAATTGCACCGTTGCATTTGGGATGCTTGAACATATATGCAGTGTTTGCATAGTTATATGACAAATTATTTCATGTTGTGTGCTTATTGTA
>CATIWR010350024.1:0-52763 GCA_949677035.1 Omphalea diandra
GTCGATGCTTCATGGAAGAAGATTGGTATAAACCCCAAGTTTAAATTTTCGTCAATATAAAACAAATCACTGCAAAAAGTGTGAAAAAGAATCATAAACCACTCCCTTTTCTTTCTTTTTTCTTGACTCATTCTTTCCTCCTACTAGTTTTTTTTACTATTCTTTCTTAACACTCAATTGCCACGTGTTCAATCATTACTTTTGGTGCAACCTGCTTTTTTTCTGAATCCTATGCTATGACCCAAAAATTCTAATTCCCCGAATTAACATAAAAAAAAAAAAGGCCAGTTAGTAGTCAATAATGACCCAATTTTACATCTCAGTCAACATTTAAGAACAAAATTAGATTCAACATTCAATCCTACGTTTGATCCAAAACGGCCACCAAATTCATCACCCCGATACGAACGAATGCCCGACTAAGAATAATACTATTTTATTAATCGCTGAATGCCATGGATTGGATTGGGTTATTCATTTCCTGCGCAGTGCCAACAACCTTCCCATGAAAAAAAAAAAATTGGACAACTCTAGTTCCACTCTCCTTTTTATCGCGTGTAACATACGTACCATAATTACAAAAGACAGTTGTTCACGCACTGTTTCTGCCCGCCCGAACCAGCTCTGCTTTAAATCTGAACAGACTGCCCAATCGCTTTTGTTGTGCGCGTGTCTTTCGCTCCCTCCTCGTCGTCTCAGCTAGTAATAGTAGTTAATAGCTCCAAAACGTCAACAACTCGTACAACGCCCTCTCCCTCTCTCTCTAAAAAACAACAGAGGAAGAGAAGTTTCTCTCTCCTCGGATTCGGATTCGGATTCGGTTCTTCTCTTGGCGAATTTTTTCTCTCCTTGGCCCCATTAAAAACCCTAGATTCCTCCCTCATTATCCGCAGGTATTCCTCCGTTTCCTATTTATCTTCTCTTCTTCTTCTTTTGCTTTTCGTATTGTCGTTTTGGTTTCTGGACGCTGCGCTTCGTCTCAGATCCGTTCATGTTTTCTCCTTTTTTGTTTCCTCTTTTTGGTTCTCCGATTAATTATTTATTTCTTCACATTCATTCAAATTTTATTTTTATTTTCATTTTCATTTTCTGAATGTATCTATCTGTTTCTCTTCACGTTAAAATCCGCATAATGTACGGTCGTTCATGCGCTAGTAAGCTCTTGTGCTATGTTGTTTTGGATTCTGTATGGATACCTTTGTTTCAGTATTTATTTGTTTCCTGTGTTTAGCATTTATTATTATTATTGTGTATTGATCATGCATGAAATTTTGAGGGTTTTATTTTGGAGCCTAATAGAAAGGTAGAAATGTGTTTATAATCCTTTATTATGTGTGTGCGAAAAAAAATATATATGGCTAAGGTTCAATTGGGTGTTTCTGTTTGCTCTTCAGATTAGAGTAGTATTATGAGTAGTTTTTGTTATTTATGCTGCTTTTATTAGCTGCATTGCTGTGAAAAAAGAATTAAAAGTAAATGCAACATTGCAAAAGCAAGACTTTTGGATCAGGCAATGCAGTGGAGGATCTAGCTTCCTCACCTTTGCAGGGACAAGAGTGTATAAAACTAAAATTTTCATACAACAAAGCACATATATGCAAACAAAAATTTATATTTATTCATATCTTTTGAACTAAAACAACAATGACAAAATAAAACTATGGTAATCTATAATTTACATACAATCTACTAACATTAGGAATTTTAAATTGCATTTGCTGCTCTTTCTGTGGATCAAATGCATCTATAATTGAATTCATATCAATTCTCTCGTAATATCATTCTCAACATGAGTGATCAATAAATGGCAAGAAAATCATCCCTCATCTTGTTGCGCAGCCTTGTTTTTGACAATTTTTCATAATATAAATTATTAGTTCTATTATTATAGTAGACACAAGCAAAGTTAATCTAAAGCAAAGTTAAAATAAGTTGGATTATTTTATCATCAAGAGGATAAATTGTCAACTTCTTTGTCTTTTACAAGACTGAAGATAATTCTGAAGTCTTTTATTTCCAACTCTATTAATTTTTCCGAGTCTTAGATAAATTCTCCTTTCCTGTTGACTGCTTGTGAGACCTAGGCTGTGATTCTTAAATTCTATTGTTAGTCTTTTAAGCTCTATGTTGTGTTACAAGAATATGGACTTATGAGCTATGGTTTATGTTTTTTTTTTTTAATTTCAGGCTAAGTTAGATGGTTAATGGTTAGACTTAGACCATTTAAAAAGACTATGAGTTGGACTAATTGAATTTAAACTTTTATTTATGAGTGTACTGTAAATTTTTTACTAACAAGCCATTTAGTTTTATCAATTAATATTTCTTATTCTAATAAGTTATAAAGAATTTTAATTAATTTAATAAATGCTGTTATTTACTTATTTTTGGTTCACATATGTGAAAAATTATTGTTTCCTAATTGAAGTAGGTTTTGTTCTTTTGGAAAAAGAATTATCCTTTTTACTAGGGAGTGAAAGTGAAGTATTCAATTATATAGTGCAAATTTTTAAGATTCATGGATTTTTAAGGAATTGGTGGAAATGTGAAGATTTTGGTGTTTTTAAATTCACTGTTGCAGGCAGGGCTGCGGAAGTTATTGCTCTGGCCTATTGAATAATGGATTTAGAGGATAAATTCCTTGCTAAAGGTATGGCTTTTAATATTTTCTTTCATTTTATAGCTTGTTAAGTTTTGCCCTCATGGTGGTTTCTGTATATGCTTTGAAAACTAGTGGCATAGTGATAATAGAAGCAGAGATGGAGATTACATAGTAGGCCATTATTCAGTTTGCTGAGCTTGTTGGACCTGGGAAAAAGATTTTCTTCTCCTTAGGGGCATCATATTGGGGTAGTCCTTAGATGTTTGTGTACAAGGAGTGGAGTCTTATATGTGTACAAGGTGTTTGTGTGTTTGATGCATTAGATGGCCAACACTCTTTTTAACCTTATCAACATGAATTTCACCCAAGTTGGCTTTCTGCAATAGGATTGGTAACTAAATTTAAAGTCAAAGATGAAATGGACATGTAAAATAGTAGAAAGAATCTCCTACAAAGGCATTGCAGAATGCAAGGAACAAAGGAATTACCCTTGTGATTGCCCAGTGACTTTGAACAACTGGGCAAGTGCCATCTGTGGTTATGGCTTCATCAGTCTGTATGTGTGGTAGTCTAGCACAAAGTATCTTCTAGGATGATAAATTATCTTAAGAAGTTGATAAACAAAATCAATATCTATGTTTCATGTTGTCTAAATTGGTTTTAGCCAGACGGCTAGGACACTTGAAGCATTTCATCATTCAATTGGACACTTCATCTCTTTTTTCTTTTAAATTACTATTTTAGTTTAGATATTGATTTCGAGAACTAGGCAATCTCATATCATGATGCTGCATGACAATTTTTGGTGGCTTTTAGCAACTTTACAAGGTCTGTATATATTTTTATGATGATGATACCTTGTCATTTTATTTTATTTATGTTTCGAATTGCTTGTTCCTATCTTCGGTTGATTTAATACTTGAATTGTAGTGTATTAGACCTCTGCCTGACAGACACATAAAAATAACAATTTTTTTTCTAACTTCTATATGCATTCTTAATCAAACACCCAATAAATAAATTTGGTTAATGTTTTTCAGATGTCAAAAAAAAGGAAAGTGAATTGAGCCACTAAGAAGGAGTTTGTGGTCTTGCTCCTCGACATTGTTTCGTAATAATTCTGTACAGCGTTGATACTTACACAGTTGCATTGCATATACATGTACATTGTGTATGGTAAATATGTTTAATATTTTCTGCCAAAGAGTTCTCATTTTAGTGGATCTGTACTTGTGCAGTTTCTGGCGTTCAAAGCCTTTCTTCAAGTGTGCAAAGCACCCCTGAGAAAAATGGGAATTCAGATGATGCTTCAAGAAGTCCAGAACTCCTTCAAGAATTTCTGAAATCCAGTCCGAAAAAGGAACTTCTCCGAACTTGCTTTGATAAGGATAAGAAGCACACAGCTTCATCGAAGAGTAAGACAACAGAGTTAATGAAGATAGGTAATAAAACAGTGAAGAAACAAGAATCAAAAAAAGCTTATTCCAGTCCCAATAATCTGCCTTCCTCCAAGAAGCAACAAAGAAAGGGGGAAAACCCCACACGACTCATGCCTGTTTCTGAGCAGTCATCTGACTTTGGATGTTCAAGCTCATGGATATGTAAAAATTCTGCTTGTAGAGCTGTCCTATCCATTGATGACACATTTTGTAAGAGATGCTCTTGTTGTATTTGTCATTTATTTGATGATAATAAAGATCCTAGTCTCTGGTTGGTTTGCACATCTGAAACTGGTCAGGGGGATTCCTGCGGACTATCATGTCATATTGAGTGTGCCATTCAACGTGAAAAGGTGGGTGTTGTTGATCTGGGGCAACTGATGCAGCTAGATGGTAGTTATTGCTGTGCTTCTTGTGGTAAAGTTTCAGGGATACTTGGGTAAGTGAATTCCTTGCATCTAATGATTAATTTATATATATCACGAGTTGTTTTTGGTTTAATGGTTAGAAATTTAATCAATTCTGCTCAATTCTTGCTTGATGTATTTGGGAGCTTAGAGTTTCCTCTTTTTATACATCTTAGTAAGTGTCTTCCTACTTCATGATTTATGGAACATTTTCCTTTTTTACCAGTGTGGGGGAAGTGCTTGTCATTGTGTTTTAGCAGTGAAGAAGTATGTGTTTTATTTTAGATATTGTCATGTAGGTTCCCAATTCTGTCTTCATTTTTGGAAGATGATTTCCATATAATAGATCTAGCTTAATAGCTTGTGATGTTTCTAATTGGTATGGTACCCACACAGTACGAAATGTAGATGAAGAACAGTGGGTTTATTTTATGCTTCTAATGGATTTCAATCCTGGACTTGATGGTAATGGTCTGATTTGATCAATACTGACAGATATTGGAAGAAGCAGCTAATAATTGCCAAGGATGCCCGTCGTGTTGATGTGCTCTGCTATAGGATATATTTGAGCTACAGGCTATTGGATGGCACTTCAAGGTTTAAAGAACTGCATGAAATTGTGAAAGATGCAAAGAACAAACTAGAAACAGAGGTGGGTCCAGTGAATGGTCTTTCTGCCGAGATGGCACGTGGTATTGTCAGCAGACTCTCCATTGCTGGGGATGTGCAGAAACTTTGCTCTCTTGCCATTGACAAAGCGGATGAGTGGCTGGCTACCATTTCTAATGGAAAGTCGAATTGCAGAGGTTAGAATTCGTAATAGCTGTTATCTGTTCTAATATTGTAAACATGACAAGTATAAAGTCTACTGAAATGCATAACAAAATTTATCCTTTATGCAGAGGATTCACTTCCTGCTGCTTGCAGATTCTTATTTGAAGAAGTGACATCATCGTCTGTTGTTATCATTTTAATTGAATCGTCTACTGCATCTTCTGATGATATCAAGGGCTACAAGCTCTGGTATTGCAAAAGTAGAGAAGAAATGCACACCAAAGACCCTATTTGTGTTTTTCCAAGAGCTCAGAGGAGGATTTTGATATCCAATCTGCAGCCCTGCACAGAATACACTTTTCGGATTGTCTCATATACAGAAGCCAGTGATTGTGGTCACTCAGAGGCTAAGTGTTTTACCAAGAGCATAGAGATAATTCAAAAGAATCCTACTTCAGTTGCCACACATGGTAAGAAAGCAAATATTCTCTCAGGAGGAGTTACTTCTGGTTCAAATAGAGACTCTAAAACTACAATGAATTCTTCTGGATTCAAGGTTCGTGAGCTTGGAAAGATCCTCCATCTGGCTTTGGCTCAAGAGCAAGGTTGCTTTGAAGGCTTTTGCAGTGCTGATACAGAAAAATGTTGTGGGGCTAGCAATGAGACAAAGCCTGAAACTCTAGAAGATGAGATACTACCTATTTCCCGTGGGCTTGACTTAAATGTTGTCTCTGTTCCTGATTTGAATGAAGAGCTGACCCCTCCATTTGAATCCTCCCGAGATGAAGATAATGGGTGTACTTTGGCACAGGCTGTTGAGGCGGACGATGATGCTGCTTCTCATGATGTAAAGAAGAACGGTTTAGCAAGATCACATGGTAGTGGCGACTCCCAGACATGGACTGGTGGACCAAGTGGAGAAGTGCCAGCCGTTGATTCTCGGGCTGAGTTGTGCAGGAAAAGGGCAGCGCATTCCAACGAGGAGATGCATGATTGTGATAGCACTTTAATTAATGGGTCACCATTTCGTGTATCCAATGGCTCAGGTTGCTTGGACGAAAACTTTGAGTATTGTGTGAAGATAATACGTTGGTTGGAATGTGAGGGTCACATTAACCAGGAATTCAGGTTGAAATTACTGACATGGTTTAGTTTGAGATCAACAGAACAAGAACGTAGAGTGGTCAACACCTTCATCCAAACTCTAATTGATGATCCTAGTAGCTTGGCAGGACAGTTGGTAGATTCCTTTTCAGATATCATATCTAGCAAGAGACCACGAAACGGTTTCTGTAGCAAGTTGTGGCATTAAATTAGGGCGGAGCATCCTAAAATATAGGATTAATGTTCGCTTTGTTATTATTTTTTCCCTTGTCACCATTTACCTCTGATTGTTTCACCGTTCTTTGTACAGGCATTTTTTCTCAGTCACTTGAGGAAGTGATTCATTTATGTTAGGGACAGGTTTATCCAGCTAAAAGTTTGGTTGCTGATTGCAGAGACGGTTCTGTTTTTCTTCAAGGCTTTCATACTGTAAAAGGTACTTGCACATGAAGCTTCATCCTGTAGAAGGCATTTGCTATTGTTCTAATTGCATTTGAAACAGCAGACTTTAGTAATGAAGAATATCTATATATTTATATGCATGGATCTTGTTATTATTTTGCCTTCTTTAATTCAAAGAAGGGTACATTAATTGATGGCTGAAATTTACTTCTTCTCGTGTCTACTCCCCTTGTTCCCTTTACATTTCCGCATGAGCATGAGATTGGAGAAACAATTTTGAAAATCCTGAGTTTCTAATAGGGCCTTACCGCGTCAGGTTTTTCAGGATGCAGGAATGTTTTTTTTTTTTTTTTTTACCTGTAGATTTTCATGTGTTTGAGAAAAAATAAGAAGTCTGTTATGCTTTAGCTGTCAAAGGAAAATGTTGGGTTGTGAATCTGGGTATTATGGGCGAACTGATATATGTATCTTCATTTTGACATGCTAATTTTCTCTCTTGTTAATTAAAATCAGATATAATTGTTTTGAAAATTCGTTTGTTTCTTTACCTACTCCAATATACAAAAGAAAAAAGGCGGGACTTTCACAAAAGTGCACTTAATGCGTTTGCCAAGCAACAAATCCCAAATCACAAATGGAAATAAGATTAACTAAGTTAATACTGAAAATGATCTCGATTACCATCAAGAATTATGATTCAATCATTTAAATTTGTATTATAATTCAGGTGCATAATACAAACTGAACAATAAATGAAACAGTAGTGGTGGAGATTTTTAGGCAAAAGTAAAAGGAGAAAGTATGAAAAATTATCTTGTGATTTTATAGTTTATATTTCATGATTTATCTAATTTTTTATAATAAAATGGGGTTTGAGATTTCACTCTATTACTACACATAGTTCAAAAAATCACTAACACTATTAAAAATTTGAGGAAATATTTTTAAATAATATTAGTGATTTTGAATTATATGAATTAAGGGAGTAAAATTTTGTATCTTTATTATGAAAAAATTCCATAAATTTTAAAAGTATAAAAGTGTGAAATTATATAATACTTATAAAATCTTTCTAAGAGCATCCACAATTCAGGTATAATATCTTTCATTAAATTTCACCATTACACTTCTATTCATAGCAGGGGTGTAATGTATTTCATCATTCATTCTGCGTGTTCTACGTGTAATGGTTCAAAAGCTATCAACTTTTGACAACTTTGTGTTTTTTTTAATAATAAAAATTAAAAAAAACTTTAAAAGCCTTTTGTCAAATAATATTACCGTTATTTTTATAAACAATGTCAAACATTACATTAACCTAAATTATTAATATTTTTATATTATTATTTCTTTTTCAATTGTTTTAAATTATGTGATGAAGTTATATTAATTAAATAAAATATTTTAAGTATTAAATACTTATTTAATATTTAATTATTTTTTAAAAAATGACAAAATAAAGAGTTCAAAAAATATACATTATTTTTTAGACAATTAATAATTTTTTATTTTTCATAATATTAAAAAATTTTAGAAAAGTAAAATTTTTTTCGAGGTTAATAAATTGTTTTTCAAAATAATAATATAATTTTTTAAAAATAAATTTATTTATATATTGGATATATATTATAAAATATTAAAATAAATATGTGCTTTAATTGTGGATTTATGATATTATATATAATTTATAGTGAAAATTAGTATAATAAAATCAGAGATAGTAAAATGATAATTTGACATATAAATTATATTTTGAAAAGTATAAAATAATGCGGATGTCCTAACAAAAAAAACAGAGGGAAACAACCCTGTAGCACACTTCATCGACTTAAATGATGTGTCACATGCTGACATGGCACCATTTACGTACCATTAGCCAGATTAAAGATGAGTTGGCATACGCCTAATGACATGTCACTATTTGATAAGTTTGGGGAATACTGAGTACCATAGAATTTTCCTTCTGCAGAAGCTTTCTTGGCCACTAAAATTGCCATGTTAACACCACAAACTTAGCATCATTAAAACGTCGTCGTTCGGTTGCTCGATTACAAGATTACTTGGAACTAGAAATGTGAGGCTCACACAGGCCACTCAAAGCTTACAAGCAAGTTTGTTGTTGCAACTCTCTTCTCTTCACTCTCTCATCCTAGCCCAACAAGAAAATGCAACTCATCTATGCACCTTCATCCTCATATACCTCCTTAAAATCGCTATCAAAACCAGGTATATTTACTATTAATGACTCCTCTAATACCGTCTTAAAAATTTCCTTAATTCTCTCTTCTATTTTTTCTCCCCCTGTTCACTTTTTTTAGGATTATCGGCTTTCGCTTGCTCGCTTCAGTCTCTGAAACTCGAGAGGACTATTTTTGTATCACGTAAACGCTCCGTTTTTAGCTGCCTCAAAGCTAAAGCTGCTTCTGTTGAAGGTAATTACTCTTCGACCCGTATTAATAAGTATTAACCACTGGACTAAGGCAAGCATGATATGGTTTTAACATGACGAGGATATTATTTTTAAGATGTCATTGCGCTAGTAGTCCGGTAGCAGTCAAATGTCTGTCTAGCAGGGGGTCAGCAGTTTCAAATCATGATGTCTCTCTGTTGTAGGTGCTTCTGCGATTTCAAGTGGCACAGCTGAGACTGATGTGTTGAAAGCATTGTCTCAGATTGTAGATCCAGACTTTGGAACAGACATTGTCTCATGCGGGTTTGTGAAAGATTTGGAGATTGACAAGGATCAAGGACAGGTGGTGTCCTTGAGTGCAGTACTATGGAATAATTTTCTTACATTAAGTACATGTTAAGAGGATCAAAGATATTGAGTTTGTATTTCAGGTATCATTTCGGTTGGAGCTCACAACACCAGCATGTCCAATCAAGGACATGGTAAATGACACTATCATCATTGTTTCATCAGGAAACTGACATGTGTTTGCAAGGGTAGAATTGGCTATTCAATAAGTTAAAAACCAAGATATATATACATTTTTTTTTCGATGGACTATGTTGGATTGGTTTGATTATGATTATGGTGGAGTGATATTGACAATGACAAAGTTGCTGTTACTACAGTTTGAGCAGCAGGCGAATGAAGTGGTGGCGATGCTTCCTTGGGTCAAGAATGTCAAAGTAACAATGTCAGCACAACCTGCCAGACCTGTTTTTGCCGGGCAACTTCCTGCAGGATTGCAGACAATTTCTAATATTGTGGCTGTTTCTAGTTGCAAGGTAGACTTCCAATGAAATTTGAGTTTTTCTTTTCCCTCTTCATATTACTACGTGCCCTTGACATACTTAATTGTAGCACAGTGAGCAAAACTTTTATATTTTATTTTGTCAATTCAACTTATCTGTTATAAATGATTGGATTTTGATTGTGTAATCCCAAATATGGAGCAACAATTACTAGGAGCTGGGTCATTAAGAAGTCATCATTCTCTTTTGGCTTTTGAAAGGATAAGAATGAATCTTGCTTTATTTTTGCTATTTCCATGTTGTTTCGGTTGCCGAAATGTGAAGTAATTATTTAACAAAATTTATTGCTTCTAATTTTTCTGAGCATTGTTATGTGAAAAGTTGTGCAGGGAGGTGTGGGAAAATCAACTGTAGCTGTAAATCTTGCATATACTTTGGCTGGTATGGGTGCGAGAGTAGGCATTTTTGATGCTGATGTCTATGGTCCAAGTTTACCAACAATGGTGTCCCCTGAAAACCGATTGCTAGAGATGGTATTATCTTAAAACTACCTCTTGTAAAAAGTAATTTAGCCAACTCTTGCAGTTGTGACTATATAAATCTCCTGCAGAATCCAGAGAAGAGAACCATTATTCCGACGGAATACTTGGGAGTCAAATTGGTATCTTTTGGATTCGCTGGACAAGGTCGTGCAATAATGCGAGGTCCAATGGTTTCTGGGGTCATCAACCAACTTCTGACTACTAGTGAGTGGTATGTTGTGCTTCTGAACATCTGTTAGAACTTCTGTACCAGATGGAGAACTAAAGGGTTTTACGTATTTATGCTTGGAGTTCTTTTAGATTCCAGTTCCACTGCATTTTGCTTTTGTTTTATGCATTAACTAATTATTTGTTCCTTGATCATGCTAATTGGAATTATAATTTTCGTATGTTATGCTAATCTGATGATATACAACATCATCATGAAACCATATTGTAGGGGAGAGCTGGATTACCTTGTTATTGACATGCCACCTGGAACTGGCGATATACAGCTTACTTTATGCCAGGTTGTGACCTTGTGCTCATGACCTAAATTATTTTAGCCTGCTAAACATGGTTTAATGTTTTGGTAATTCTCATTTTACCTTATGATTTCCTATGAAGTGCAAGTATGGGAAATTATAACTAACCGCTAACTCTCTTTGTAGAGTAGGTTTTTACTTGTAACTTCATGATTTCAGTACTTCAACATTTTGATTTGCATAAAACAAAATTCAGGTTGTCCCATTAACTGCTGCTGTTATTGTGACCACCCCGCAAAAGCTGTCCTTTATTGATGTTGCCAAAGGAGTGCGCATGTTTTCCAAGCTTAAGGTGTGCTTTTCTTCAAAACTACGTTTTCAAAATGGATATTTGATATATTTTCAATATGCTTTCTGATATTTTAAATGTTGATGGAGCACACAAACTATTTTTTGATTTGGTTAATTGATTTATTTGTCTAGGAAGTTAAATGTATTTATAAGCATTCATGATGTCTGTTCCAACCGTATAGGTGCCCTGTGTTGCAGTAGTTGAGAATATGTGTCACTTTGATGCTGATGGGAAACGCTATTATCCATTTGGTAGAGGTTCAGGTTCTCAGGCATGCACATTATCCAATAATTAATAGTCCTTCTTCATGGAAGATTTTGTTTCTATTCCAGCAGTATCAATATTATCAATTTTTGTGTTCATATCAATACTATCTTTATTGGAAATATGTTAATGTACTTGGAATACATATTTGCAGGTTGTCCAGCAGTTTGGGATCCCTCATTTGTTTGATCTTCCTATTAGGCCAGCTGTATGTATAATAATTGTTCTCAGCACTCCTCATGCTTGAATCTGCTCTGGATGCAACCTTAGATTTACGTTCTATTAGTTGGTTAGATAATGTCAGTAAATCCTGCAAATTTTGTGTCTCTTTTAATACCATTTAACTTGTAAAAATCTTACTTGATGCACATACATGCCTGAAGGGCATTCTGGTCCTTCTTTCAAAGGGATTGCAAATCAGTAACCTTTTTTTTTTTGGCACTTGGGGTGTTGTGCATCATTTGTTAGTTTTGGCTTCTTCTCCAGTTTGCCTTATATTAGGTGGCCCATGTGATTCCTTTGTGCAAATTATGTAATTTCAACTTTGTGTGCTTCACAAATTGTTAGTGGTGTGTACTCTTTCATTTTAAGCTCCTGGCACTAGTCTTCTTGTTTATTTGTGAGCCATAAAACATTAGAAATTTTGCCATAAATGATGAATGTTTAAGTTTTGATTTCATTTATTGTATAGCTATCTGCTTCTGGAGATAGTGGAACGCCTGAGGTGGTGGCTAATCCTCAAGGTGAAGTTTCCAAGATATTTCAAGACCTTGGAATTTGTGTTGTGCAACAATGTGCCAAGATTCGTCAGCAAGGTACTTATCTCCAGTATCTAGCAAATATAGGGTGTTAAGACGATAGATAAGAAAGCTGCCTGTGATTATGCACATGTTATCAGATTTTAGTTTGTTGCTTGCTTTTTGTCTGAGAAATGGTCAAAATGGAATGCTGATGCTTTTGACAAACTAATATTTGTACCAAAGTTTCATTACTTGAATAATTTTCAGCTTACTTTTACATGGATTAAATGATTCAATTATTATGTGTTGCCATTCTAGTGTCCACAGCTGTTATGTATGATAAATCCATTAAAGCAATCAAGGTGAAGGTGCCGGATTCAGATGAGGAGTTCCTTTTGCATCCTGCCACAGTAAGACGCAATGACCGCTCTGCTCAAAGTGTGGTATGTGCAGAATTTTTTGGGACAACTGATCCATCTTTCCAAATGCATGAGAATTTTTAGAACTGTAATGTCCTGCATTTACTTTACCAGAAGAATTTTAGGCATTTATCATGCAGCTATAGTATATAGTATTATCATTCTGCGAACAATCAATCACTAGTTCTAAGATAAATGTGTCATGTAGTGTTCTATAAGCAATATTTATGCTTAGCTGAATCTTTGCAGTAGGTCTCTCTTTCTAAATGAGGGCCACCAAACCCATGGAACTAAGAACTTGGACCTTTTGGTCTCGGTTGCTTTTCTCTAGTTTATAGTATGATCATAACAAAAGGACCATTTGGATTACTAGTTTGGTGATCGAGTGTTTGCTTTATATTGTAGGAAATCAGAAGTTTAATTCATACCAGCCTCCATCCTCCTTTTAAATTTTCAATGTAAAAGGAAAAAAAATGGGAACATTGCAAGACTTAGAAGTGTGTTTCAGAGAAGAGAAATTCTAAAATGAACTGGGTTCATTACGTAGAATGGTGAATCAGCCAATTGGAAAAGGCCATTTATATAGCTTTTATTTTATCGGTGACATTTCATAATTTTTTATTTTATCGGTGACGTTTCATAAATCTCTGTTGATTGGATGTTTACCATTCTATATGGCTAACTCCGTCTATAAAAAATTTCTCGAGATCACTTAAGATAGTGAAGATTAATGTGCTGATTCTGCATGTAATACAAGTGTGCATGTTTATGTCAGTGATAGAGAGAGAGCGAATCACTCAATTCTGAAGTTGCAGTAAAATGAAAATTGCTTAAGGGAGCCTTTATCCTTCTAGTTAGGATCTTGGCTTTGGTTCAAAATTTCCAGCCCAGGCCGAACTTTTAGCAAATCTAGTTATGGCACATTAATCTAGATGTGAAAGTCAAAGAAAATGGTGATTTGAGACTTCTAATACAGAGTAGTTATGAGCGTAGACAATCTGTTTGACTTATGATTATGGATGGAACAAATTGTAACTTTCCTTTAAGAAAATTAGCCTTGACAAATCCTCTTTTGTGATTGAAGTCCATTATGGCTTCTTTTTCTTTGTTCAAAATAGGATGAATGGACCGGAGAGCAAAGACTGCAATATACTGATGTTCCAGAAGATATTGAACCTGAAGAAATTCATCCAATGGGAAACTACGCAGTGCAAATAACATGGCCAGATGGATTTAACCAGGTGACTTTGCATACCTAATCCCATGGTAAACAGAACAAGTCCATGGAAAACTATTACTGAGTAATTTAGTACGATTATATGAAGTGAAGTTTCTTACGGAGACTGTTACTGTTAGTTTATTGCTCCATAAGTCATCATCCTGACTGAACTAATTCCTTTATTTCACCAAAATTCAAAACATGTTGGTAGTAGCGCTATTTAACTCTCTGAGACAAATGCTGACAGATTTACTGGGTATACGATGAAATATTGTCTCAGGCGTTCATGGTTGAACTGGTTAATTTAGGAGCCCAACCACATTTCCATTATACCTGATCTATTCTGGATTAGTCATGGCCTTGTGTAAGCACTCATAACAATGCAGCTTAGTTCCAAAATATCTGGTTCTTCTAGTCCCCTGTTCATCCATTTTAATCAATATTTTCAGAACCAGACTAAGCCAGCCAGACAAATCGATAAACTGAGAACTAACTAGTAGTTCAGTTCGGTTTAGTATTAAAAGCCAGTCATCAAAAAACCAATCAAAACTAAAAATCAAATCAAATCAATTCAATATAAAATTATGTCATTTTATTTGAAAATTTTTTAAAAATTGCACTATTTTACACCAAATTTAATTTTTAAAAAACAGATTTCATTAATTTATCATGTTATATATTTTTAATTTTTTAAGTATCATTTATATATTTTTAAAAAATAAAAAAATATTTTATTAAATTGAATCAATCAAACCAACCGAACTGGAAACCGGTTACCTAACCGGTTCAATCTCTAGTACGGTTTTAAAGAAATTGATTTTAATCACTGCCTTGTTCGCATGCCATGGTGCAGATTGCTCCCTATGATCAGTTGCAAACAATGGAACGACTGGTGGGTGTTCCTCAACCAGCTCCTACCATGGTATGCTATTGTCCTCACCATTTGACTATTTTATCGGTGTTGATTTATGAGGTTCTTTATCTTTTTGGATTCTCCACAGGCATAATGCTGTCAGGTGAAATTTAATGGATGCTACAACGTGAAGGATCTTTTTTGATACAGATATATCAGAAATTTCAGGTTCAGATGCCATGACAGGTTGACCTGCAATGATTTCGTTTGAATTTAAAAAACCAAAAAGGATGGAGGAGCAACTACCAAACGGCCGTTGCAAGAAAGCTTCACGTTAAATGAAAGGTCAAAAACTGCTACAAGAGCATATTGTTGAAGATAGTAATCCATCTACCATAACTCATGTAGAAAAACGCAGAAAACAAAAGGAGGCATTTGGATTATGGATAATAAGTGTTTTCCTTGTGATTATAGTTAGACCTAGAGGTGTTCTTTCTCAATTTATTTTAATATCGTTGTGGAATTATCAAAATATATCTCTTGAATCTGTTGGTTTTAGAGCTCTATTAATGGATCTCATAAGTTGTCTTAAACTGTGATTAATATTTGAAAAGGCGCTGGTCAATATCTGCTATGTATTTTTGATATGAAATTTAATACCAACTTTACCCTAAATTTTATAGTTTGTACATATTAAATTTCAAGGATTGATTATGTGTAGAAAATAAAATATTCAAGTTTCAAGTATAATTATTTTTGAATTTTTGCACCTTATGCAGTCAAGTGAATAGATTTTTCAGACTGAGTATCACCAAATTATGACAATTGACCATTAACTTTGATGCTTATCGGAAGGTCCCTAATAAATATATAAAGCGATATTTAAGAGAGATGACGTAACTGAAGCAGGTTTAGCATAAACTGATTGACATTATTCCTTGGAGTTAGGAATATATGAAATTTAATATCATCCATAACAGAGTTTCTTACTCTCTTCATTTCAAAATAATTTATAATTTTTTTTATTAATAATGAATTAAATAATTGACTCATATATTTTTATTAATTGGCATTTATTTCCACACTATTAATAAATTTTTATCTATATCTTTTACTTTTAATTTATATTTTCGATGTAAAGAAAAAAAATACTCTTTAATAATTTTTTTTAAGTTACAATAATCATTTTTGAGTTTATCTCTGTCTATAAGAGTTAACAGAAAAAAAAAAAAAAAAAAAAAGAAACTGTTATCTCTATTCATTTGAACATGGGCTAAGTAACCAGAATAAATAATTTTATAAGTTAATTGTCATAAATTTTACATTAGATGCTTACCTGTTATTTGTGCTAAATATTAAGGGCTAATTTATACATTATCCCTTAAAGTTAGATGGGTCAGTGGATCAATCAATGGGTTAATTTTTAATTTAATTATTTGATTTAATAATAAAAAATAAAATATTTTTTAAAAAATAAAAATATATATACAATATTTAAAAAAATTAAAAATTAAATAAAAATATAACTAAATTTATTTTCTCTCTCAATTTCAAAATGATTGGCAAAATTTATATTTTGGATATTCTAAAATTATTGACAATTTTCTTTTTTGATTGATAATTAATCAAACAATTGTCTCATATATCATCATTAATTGATATTTATTTTCACACTATCAATAAATTCTTATCTATATTTTTATTTTGAATTTATATTTTTTTAAGTTTCAATAGTCGTTTTATTACTAATATTTAAATACTCTTTCTATTTCAAATTATATGTCGTTTTAGAAAAAAATTTTATCCTATAATACTTGACGTTTTACAAATATCTATAAATATTAATTAATTTTTTTAACTCTGTTATTTCTCTCTTTTATAATAATTATTTATTTTTGTAGTGTACAATAATTTATGAAAATAATTAATTAAAGATAATATAATTTTTTATTTATATAATAATATAAATTAAATGCAATCTTTAATATATGTATAAAAATTTTAAACACCTATTAAATAATGAAGAGAATATTATCAACTTTTGTAATTTCGATAATAACTATATTTTATTAATATTGATAAAATAAAAAAATAAATATAAACATTTTAATAGAAAATAATTAAAAATATATAAAATAATTATAATTAATTAATTTTTAAACTGTTATAAAAATAAAATTTTATCAACTATTTTTGAGAACGATGGATATTTATTTTAGCATTTGTATGAACTAGAGGCCTTCTTTAAAAAGATTTTGATACTCTATGGTGGAAAATAGTTAATGCCTTTTTTTTTTTTTTTGTGATACTAAAAGGCTATCCCAACTGTGACTCCTGCAACAATTTTGGCCGTTATAACTGTATAGACCCACAAAACTACACGTGTCATCTTATAAGCGAATGTTTGGCTGCGTTGCAGACAGTTTATTAGCAATCTTTTAAGTTTTGAACAATGTTCAGCTTTAGATCCGATTGAGACAGGTAATCACCAACTGGTTGTTGAATCTGGGTTAAATCATAATTAAATCGAAATGCTATATTTTAATTAATAATCTAATATTATATAATACTACTATTTTATAATTAAAAATTTCTAAATGAAATTTTATCTATATATAATAATTACAAATATAAATTAAATATTTAAATTATTTAAAAATAATAAATATTATTTTATTATATCAAAAATTATATATTATGAATAATTGAAATAATACCATTCAGTATTAATACAATAATTTTTAATAAATCAATTTGAATTTGTATAATAATTTTTATTTTTCAAAAACTCATAAAATTTTATTATGTTCAATTTTTAATAATAATTTATTATTTAAAAATTTAAAGGTGTATTATAAAATTAAAATAAATATAATTAAGAAATAAAATCAAAATAATTGTATTATAAAAAACAAAATACAAATAATCACTATATTTTTATTAAAAATAATTTAATAAATATATTTTAAATTTTTAAACAAAATTACCCTAAAAGTGAAAAAGAAAAAAACTAAAGAAAATTCAGATCAATTTAGTTTAAATTAATTAAATTTTAATCAATTTTTTTCTATTTTGAATTCAGAGGTCGATCTGAATCCATCAAAGACTTGATTTTTAAGTTTGTCAATCCTATTAGCTAGACCAAACAGCGTCTGAAAATATTGATTTTGAACATACTTTTATACCAATAAATCACTATTGCATGTGAAAGCTTCTTTTGAGGAATATAATTAGTTTTATACAGTGTTCTTCTTGTAAGGAGATATCACATCCATAATAAAATAATATTATAATTTTAAAATTAAATTAATGAATTTTTATTAATTATATTGTAATTTTATATTGATATTTTAAACTATAAAAAAAATTGTAAATATTATATGATTACTTATAAATAAAAACATTCATTATTTGTAAAGAAAATGTTGATAGTGCTATATATATATATAAGAATACAAAAAAGAATATGATGTGATTTTTTTGACCAATCATAACAACGAACATACCAAGCCTACCATGTGATGCCGTCTTCTCCTATCAAATAAAACAGAAAAATATATATCCTTGTAAAACTTGAACCATAAAAAAAATGGAGTGATGAGTTTGCCTGAACAAACACAACTTCCAAAAAATTACTTTTTTTTTGTGTCATTCTAAGCTGGCAGTGGCACAGTTTTCGTCAATTGTGGCCTTAAATACTATTCTTGCTACTGCCTTCCTCCCGATTTTATAATTATTAATATTTATAAATAATAATTAAAAATTAAAATAAATTTTGATGTTTATAATTTGATTTGTCTTTAATTTTGCAGTAAAAAATAACACTTTCAAAATTATTCAATGAGAATATTATTTATTTCTATTTAGTATTTTAATATTAATATAAAATTATAATAAAAAATGAAGTAAAAACAATTATTTTAATTTAAGTTATTTATTTTTTTAATATATATATAAAAAAATAAATCTATTAATTTGAGACGTTATTATTATTATTATTGCTGTTGTAAAATTCTTGATTTTTTTTTTTTGAGAAAAAAATTCGTGGTCGTTGGATCCTTATGTGGGAGTTGGATGTCTCTAGATGTGTGTATTGAATGTGACATCTTACTTATCTCAATTCCATTTTTTAAAATCTTTTTATAGAGCTTTTTTTTTTTGGGTTAAATGCTAGACTTCTTTAGATTTTATCATATGATATTATTTAATCTCTTATCTTTATAAAAAAAATATTTTAGTTACAACATCATTTTCGTTAAGTTTATATAAATATTTATTTTACTTTTATTTTTATCAATGTGTATATATATATGCGCGCATGTGTGGGTCTTTGACAGGTGTATCGAAGGACAGAGTCGATCTCAAACTGTTGACAATGGTGCATTTGATAGAAAAAAGAGAAGGTATAAATCAAGGTGGGGATGGTGATAACACTGAATGGAATAACAAATTCAAAAGACGATAAATATATTTTTCTAAGCTGATAAGGAAGGGTAAGGTTTAATATTAAAAAATAAATAAAAAATACTGTTTAATGAAGATTGTGAAAAATCTGTTTGATAGATCTATTTGGGTTTTATAGACATGTGTTTGGGTTAAGAAGAAAGAGAAAAAGAAAAAAAGTTATGTAAGATATAATTTTGAAATTTTAATTCATTAATTTTTTATTTAATTAACCCTAAATATGTGAGAAATGAATGAATGGACAAAGTAATTTAATAAAATCAAAATTCAAAAATATAATATGTAAAAATAAATAACTAAGTAATATAACATGACAAATTAAGAGAGATGATAATATTTAACTCTTCTTTTTATCATGTTTTATATTTTATCATTTTTTGTCTTAAGAAATTTTAGTTGTTAATTCCTTTGATTGTCAATCCATTCCTTAAAATTTTATTATGAATATAAAATTATTATAAATGTTTTCACACAAATGGGGAGGTTTAAGACTTTACAGAGTTTCTTAATTAGTGTATTAGAGTATCTCTTAACTTACTTTTTTATTTAACATAAACTTTTTATTATAAAAAGTGGTAAAAAAAAATAAGACTTCAATTTACTTTTTACTATAAATTATAGATTAGAGAGTGAATTTAGTTCTCCATATATAAAAAGCCAAAATTTACTCTATATACAAAATATGATTAATACAATTCAGTTTTTCATGCATATCAATAATTGTTATCTTATTTACTATTGATTTTCTTTCTTAAAAAACTTTTTTCTCTCTTTTTCCATAAACTAACATTAAATATTTTTATTATATAAAATAAAATAAAAAGTGAAATATAAAGAATCTATTAGACTTAAATAAATTTATTTACTTTTTATATTTAAAGATTCTTTAAAATATCATTTATTCTCAAAATATACTTTTTATTTTAAAAAATATTATAGAAGATCCTTTTAATTTAATAAAATATTAAAATAAATATTATAATTTAAATTTTATGAATATAATTTTTTTTCGTTCCAATAAAACAATACTCAACAAAAGCCAAAAAAAAAAAATCTATAGCGGAGATATCCTTAGACCATGCAAAGATCGCGGATCCGGTTTCAAACAAGAAGCCTTTTCAAAAATTGACGACAGGATCAAGAGTTTTGATACGCAACCCTCTAACATACATCACCGTGATGTATAGCCATTATTGTTGCATTATTAAAAATAATTTATTACTATTTTCTATGCTAAATTTGCTATGCACACTACGCATTTACTGCTTTCTTGTACATTCCACAATCAATTATTGGTTCTTGGTTTACCGAAACGTTGAAGTGAAGCACTTAAATGTGAAAAGCCGTAAGCATATTTACTTTCTTGTAAATTCCACAATCAAATAATATTAATAGTAAAATACAAAATGATTATTAATGTTCACGACTCGATTTTCAATTTAATGGATACTATGTTTTTTAAAAAAAGCATTGGTTAAACAATAATTTTAGATCTTCCACAAAGAACATATCATTTAATTTTATTGCATTTATATGTAATTAAAAATTTATAAAATCACAAGACCAAAACTTATAGCAACTTCATTGATGAAGCCATAAGATGTGTATATTTCATCAACTCCATTCTGCGATAATCAATTATTTTCAATAAGAATTCTCAACTTATGTATATCGTTGAATTAGTAAATAGTTTTTGATGGAGTTCAATTTATAGAGGATCAATATTATATATATATATATATATATATATATATAGAGAGAGAGAGAGAGAGAGAGAGAGAGAGAGAGAGAGATTTTGAAGGCCTTGTGACTTGCAAGGTAAAAATGACAAAAAATAATTTTTTTAATTAATTACAAGGAAGGAGAAGATATTTGAGTTGAAGGCCTAGAGGTCTTAAGGGCATATATACTAACATTAAGCTAAATGTGGGTATGTGATGAGATTGAGTATTGGTAGAGAAAACTTTGATATTTAAATCAATCCAATTCACAAGGAATAAGGTCCAGGTGAAATACCTTAGGCTCAAAATTAATTTTTTTTATAAAAGAAAGAGATGAATAGAATTAGCTATTTTTTATTGGATCTATCTCTAATTTTTATGGTAAATCATAAAATGAATCTTGAACCATGTAGCATCATGATTTTAAGGCTTAACATGTAACATCACTTGAATTACGCTACGCTCTTAACATTATCTGTCACCACCTCTCTTTGTTTACTTTATATATATATATATTTATACTTTTGTATATTTCTTTTTTAATTACATTAATAATAATAATAAATAAATAATATATTATTATTATTACTCCCTTTATTCAAAATAAATGGACTTATTTTTATTTTCATATAAATCAAGAAAATGATAAATTGAATTAAAGTTATAATTTTTATTTGATATTTTCTACAAATATCTTTCTACTTATATTTGTAAATGTTTCAACTTTAAAATAATCATTTTAAAATTTTTTAATGCAAGTTTCAAGTTAATCAAGTTTTAAGGTAGACTAATGTTATCCTAGATATCAACAGTTACAAAATATTTACTAATTAAATTTACAATATATATAATGTTCATTGCATGTCTAATTGTATCAATAATATTCATCATATTTATACTTGATTTGTATTAATAATTGCATTATTAATATCAAATAAATAATTCTCATGAAAAATAAAAAAATATTCATTATTTAAATTCAAAATGTTCATCATCCAAAATTGTTTGTTAGTTTATTTAAAAATATTAATTATATTGTATTTAATATACATGTACGCATGTGTTGTAAAACAACATTTATTATCTATATTTAAAATATTTATCATTCAAAATTATTCATTAGTTGATTTTAAAATATTCATTATATTTTTATTTAATATACATAAGCGCTCATACCATGATACCACATGGTTCGGAGTTCACGATATGAGAATTGAAATTTTATAGGCAATGCCTATGAGCCTGCATTTTGAATTATCCTAAAATGTTCGTAGAATGAGGTAAATAAAAGATGAAAGAAAATAAAAATAAAAAATAAGAAATAATTGCAACTTTTCATTGTTTGAAAAAGAAAATAACTCGTACTTTTTTCTTTTTATTTTCCTTTCAAAATGGAGAAAAAATATAATGATTAGATAGAATTATAATAAATTTATATTTGTGTCTTTAATACTTCTCTATTCAATAAAGGATTTCTTATTTTATATAAACAGAAAAATAAATTTTATTTTGTAACAATTTCTCAAACTTTGGTTTAATTGGATTTTATTATTGATTGGTGGATCCCACATCAATCTTACTAGGTTGATGCATGATTAACCTGGAAAAAAAACTGTTTTCTGGAGAAGCGATACTATGATGAATGTATAAATGCTTAACGATTATAATGGAGACAATCCATACATTTTATATGCTCTAATTGATTGTTGGATGGCTTACTGAGAAAGAAATTGAACTTATAATAAGATATGTAGGGCTTGCTAACTGTTGAGCCAGCGAGGAGTTTATCAGTCCACCTTAAAGCTTGTCTTATGGAGAGTTCTAATCACCAAACAAGATGTTGGACACTTGTCTCAACTAATAATGAATCCATAAATTTTTACTAGTTGGAAATTTTTTTTAATACATATAGTTTAAAAGTAAAATTAACGTATATAAACAGACACATAAAAAGAAAAATAAAGATATGTTAATCAATATCAAAATATTTATAGATATATTTCTTAATTCATTATTAAGAATGTGATTGTTCAACCATGTCAATACCACTAAATTCTTAAAATTTTTAAATTATAATTTTATAACAATTTTTTATCAAGTGATATGAAAGGAATTTTTATAATTATCACGTTGTGAATTATAATTTTATATAGGATAAATGAAAATAATTAAAAATTTTATAGATGCAAATACTCATGAGAAAAAATAAAATTTTAATATGGATTAAACTCAAAGAGTTAAAAAGTATAAAATAATTTTTATAAAAAAATAATTTTAATAATCACTAGTTATAATTAAAATAATAAAAAATAATCCAATTTCAATTAAATTATATAGTTATAATTTGTACTAAACTAAATTTATAATAATAAAATAAGAATAAGATTATCTAATTTGAGTAAATAAAAAAAATTAATGAAAGCAAATTAAAGAAATTTGACAAGGGTAAAATGAAATTTAAATACAAAAAAATTAAAGAATCAATGAAGCCATTTGCTCCCATTGTTCTCATTCTTCAGTCTTCATTATCATCCCTTTATTGAAAAGAAGTAAAATAAGAGATAAAAAAAAAAGAAAAAAATAAGAGTATATTATAATTTTTCATTGTTTAAGATATATGATGATTGAATGAAATTATAATAAATTTACTTTTTCACTCTTAATATTTTAATTGAATGAAGAAAAATATATTTATTTTTTCTTCTTTTTTTATAGATGAAAAAAATAAATTTTTATTCAAACATAAAAAAATAAATAAAATAAAATAAAATTTATTTTTTCTCTCTAAATAATTTGTCAAACACAGGATAATGAATCCATTATGCCACCTGTCGTGTTCTTATTGGTTGTTGGAACTTCCACTCTCATCGGTCTCCATTAGCTGCCCCAAAAAGTAGTTCGTCGGTAAAGATTTTTTGTTTTCTTTAGTAAAATTAATAAGCAGTGGGGACACATTAATAGTAGAAGTGGAAATAGGGACAGGGTTAGTGGACAGAACAATATGGCAATAGAATGCGCACCCCAGTCTCTTCGAACGTGGTGGGGCTCACTAACTTTAATGCCAAGAAAAGGTACAAAGAACCTCAATAAACGAGTATATTGATATTCCTCTTTCACCATCTTTAATTCGTATTTATTTGAAAAAAGTAGTCAGTATAATAAAAAAACGAAAAGAAAAGAAAAGGTTTCATTTGGACTCATTATCATGCCCCCATTAATGAAAACGACAAAACAGTCCTTTTGTGTCTAACCCACTCCCTCTCCATGTCACCTTTTATTATTATTTTCTTTGTGGTTCTGCTTCGATTAATTTCTTCTTCTTGTCCACAACCTCCCCATCTCTTCCTTTGTCCCAACTCAACTCGCACATAATCTAACACAAATAGATTTCTTCTGCTTAATTAATGCCTAATCCAAGTATTATGTTATTGTCTTATACACTATGGAGAATCTACATGTCTTGCACTTGCACCTTATTATCATCCATTCTTTAAATTTTTTTCATACGAGTGCACATAATTATTTCATTTTTTGATGCATTAGAAATTTTTATATGAATTACCAGAGTCTGAACTTTCAATTCTTAATTATATTAAGAAGTCGACATTAATTACTAAACTCTTAATTAAATCATATATAATTATTTTATTGAACTTAGCTGATATGGCATATTTATAATAAATTTTTATATGTCAAAAATGAACTCTTATAAGGATTTGATTATTTATAACTTATATTTTGAGGTAGATGTTTAAATAATAAAACACTACTTTTAACATAATGGCGCAAAAATGTCAAAACAAGCCTATAATATAGTATTACTCAAAGATGCAACAAAATCAAGTTTTTTTTATTTTTTTCCCTTGTGCTGTTAGCATTAGTAAATCAATCATAATCTTGTTAGGGTCATTATCGTTTAGGTCGGATATTTCTAAGTTCAAACCTACTTTACATTATCTATAAGTGAATAATGAAATGAATTGTTCAATAATTGAGTACCTTTCTAAATTTGGAACTAGTAATTTTGTTTACTATCTCTTAAAAAACTTATAGAAAAAAGAGTTGGATCCAAGTGGTGTGATGATCCATCCTAGTATGCACCATAAGAAATTAATTTGGCACATTTTTGTTGTTATTAGTGTCGGCAGAAACAGGCAATTCTTAATTAATACTATAAAAAATTAGTTCATGAATGAGAGTATAAATAAAAGATATTTTAATTTATGCGGCTGAACTATAGATAATGAATAATTTATTATAATAGAGACTATAAATAAAATAGACAGTTCTTAAATTAGTATTTGTTTTAAATACTCTCAAACTATACAGAAATTAAGATGTGAGTAAAAAATATTAGTTATAATCTATAACTAAAAACACATAGAAATGTCTAACATAAACTCTCTTTAAAATAGAACAATTTTCAAAGTTCATTGAATAAAAACTAATAAATCATGACAATCGAATTTTATTTATAAAAAATTATATTTATTTATTAAATAAAAACTAAATAAGAAATCTTTGTAATTTAAAAATTCTAAATCAAATAGATTTTTAAATAAATCCTTACATATTCTTGTGGAAAGCAGCCAACCATTAGACCATCCCACTAATACCTCCAATTATAAATCCCAAAAGTCAGGGTCACGAATAATCCCAACTGCCCCAATAAATTTGATGTCTTCTTATTGCTCTATTCATTCAACAATCTACACTGCATAAAAAATTTACACACAATATATACAGCCATTTTTCTATATTTACTTAATAATATAATAGTGATATATAAAACAATCATTTATAACTATTTAATAAATATATTATTATTTAATCAAAGGAACCTGGTTGATATTGCTCCCAAAAATCCCAACCGTTATTGAAACCTATTTTTTATTTTTTTTTTTGGGAAAAGTTGCCGATGCTAACTAAGTTAATTTCTTTGCTTTCTATCAATTTCTTATTTTTTTCTATATTTTTTTCAATCACGATAAATAACTAAATCATATTTCATCTTTTTTAGATGAGTTGATCAAAATTTATAAATTTAATAGTAAAATTTTTTATTTTTTTAGTAATTAATTTGAAAAAATGGATAACAAATCAAAAATATATAAAAACAGATTACATGACTATTAATAATTCAATATTTTAGGATAAATTAACACATTTTAACAAAAAAGATGAATTTATTCAGTTAAAAATCTATTTTGAGATTTTATTTTAGATTTATTTATTTTTAGATGATTGTTAATTTTGTTGATGAAATATTATGTATCTTTTATTTTATTTTTCTTGATAAGAGCTTATTTAGTGTTTATTTGTCTTTTATCATAAAAATTAAAATAAATATGAGTTTGATATTCAAAACTTCTCAAATAACAATGAAATCGATTTGTCGTTTAATATAATCATTGAGTAAAATGTATTTATTGCTGATATGCCAAATACAACTAACGTACTATATATAATCGTTCTGTCAATATAATCAATGAAGTTTAGAGAAAAAAAAATCATTTTTATAACAATATTTGTATATATTTCTTAAATGTAATTAAATTTACTTGTCTATTGCAAGAAAGACTATTTTTATTTCAAAAATTAACTATATTATTATTTTAACATATTTTTAAATATAAATAATATTCTATTCTGGTTTAATATAGATGTAATTATTCTATTAATTGAAATATATATTTAATATAAATAAATCTTTTCTCCACCCTATTTATTTTGTGAGCTGATATGGTGGCGAGATTGACTCTTATCAGGTTTGCAATTTACAATTCCTCCGTGTTTGGTGAGTTACTTTGGCATAGGAATTTGTGCTTGAAAGGCAAAAGCCATTTGGAGTGTTAAATGAAACAGCTAAATTCCAATTCTACGGTTAATTAAAAGTTTTCAACATTTTCCGCAACCTACTGTATAATCTTTGAGATATATGTGATTCAATTCTATATGTGGTATTCCGAATTCCTTTTGAGATATATGTGATTACAAACATATCAGTGTTGAAGCCACTATTTTTATGACTAGAATTTTATTACACTAATATGTTGTAAATTCTAAATTATACTATTGGTAAAAAATATATCAGCAAATTTCATCATCTAAAAAATAATAAAAATGATATTTACTTAGGATAATTTATATTTGTCCTGGACAGGTAGCTAAGAAAATTATTTACTACCAGTCATAAATCTCCACAGTGCACAGAATGATTATAATAATATATAAATAATTTTTATATTTGATTAATTATTATTGTTTATAATTATCATTTTTTTGTTTTTGCTAATTTTCTATTTATACTTTTTTTTATTATATGATCTTAGTTTTTTGCTTATAATTTTTACATTTTGAATTTTTTAATTTTCTATTTAGAATATTTTTTATATTATGATTAATTTTTTTAATTTTTATTTAAAATTTTTTTGATATGACAGTTTGTTATAGCATAATATAAATTAATGATAAGTGACTATGCTATATACAATTGTTGGTTAGATAGTAAATAAATTTAAAACTAATTTTGAGACTAAAATTAATAATATGTATTGATTTATATTAATACCTAATTCTATGAGGTACTCCCTCTATCTCAAATTCGATATGTTTTAAAGTTTTTTCACGCTAATTAAGAATTGTATTTATTATATATATATAAAACTAAACTCCCATTAGATTAATTTTTTTCCTAATTATTGTTTGTAGATTTCTAAAAAGAATTAATTACGACTATTACATTGTTATAGAGAAGGTTTAAATAAGGGCATAATTGAAAAATGTTAATTAATTGTTTATAGAAATTTGTAAAATATCAAGTGTTATGGGATGAGAATTTATCTCTAGAATAACATCTAATTTAGAATAAAATGACAAAAATTTATCTCTATAACGACATCGAATTTAAAACAAAACGACAAGAATTGCTCTTTAAAATAATATATAATTTAGAACAGAAAAAGTAAGTAATAGTCTCTCCATCTCAAAATTTCAGTCCAAGTTTTATTTTTTATTTATCCCAAAATATAATGTATTTTCTTTTTTTATATTATAGTTAATTTACTAATTAACCATTATATCCCTACTTAATGTATTATTATCAATAATTTATAAACATTAAATAATGCATTTGTTAGAAAATAAACAAATTTTCTCATTCCTTCAAATGAACTAATTTGTGTGAATTATTCATTTTCTACTTGTGATTAAACCTAACTACATATATGTTCTTATTTATAAAGTTCAATGAAAAAATTTGAAAATATAGTTGACACGTAAATTTCAATAAATGAAAATTGTTTAGTGCATATTTTAAAACTGAATTTTTCATAGTAAAAATTTTGAAATCATGATAGTTTACAAGTTTGCTAAATTTATTTATTTTATTTATATTAATCAAATTTGTAATATTAATTATTTTTAATTTTTATTAAAGAATTAACACTATTTATTTTAATGTAAATATGGGAATATATTTGAAAAGATTACATAAAATTAATTATTGTAATTATATTACCTTTTTTTTAATACAGATGTAAAAAAATATGGAATGAAAATTCGGGGAGGTGAGAGTAAATGGCTTAAATTCACCACTGAAACTCGTTATATTGCGTAACAAAACATTCCAAAATCCGGTTTGGCACGCCTCTCGGTTTTTCTTACATGCCTTGTTTGTCCGATGTACAAGAACCAGAACCATGAATTGACAATTCAACTCATTGTTCGTTCTGATGTAAGCATAAAATTTAATATGAAATTTATATTATATTAAAATTTTATATTTTAGTAAATTATAAAATAATATATTTTGAAAAGACATACTTTTTCAATATAAAAAATTAATGTCATATTAAATTTATTATTTTATTTTAAAATAATATAGTGATTTTAAAATTAATAAAAAATTATATAATATTACTTCCTATATATATATATATTACAATTTTAGATCAAATCATAAACACAGTTTAAATTTTTTTTAAAAAAATCAACTTTAGACTATTGACTTTTTAGAGATATTCAATTGAATTTAAATTTTAATAAAAATAATAAATATATAATAAAATATAACTTCATTAATTAATAAAAAACTAAATATTAAATCGGATGAAATGCAACATTATTATCTATCATTAAATGCAAATATTTTTTTAAAAAAAATCATCAAATGCAAATTGTTCAAGCAAAAAGCTTTCATAAGCAAAAATATTTCATCAGCTTCATCCTTATCATCCTCTTTCTCCTTCTATCAACGTCATCAGGACCATCCCGAGCCTGATTAACTTTAATTGTCGCTCGTCAAACAAAGAAGTTCGAAATAAAAACTCATCCGCTCTTAAATCTTAATTATCATCACATCACTACCGTTCTCAACCTGTTTTACCAGAATTGAATTCAAATGAACCATTAAAAGTTAATAATCCACAAAATCAAAGCCCTTAATTAAGAGCTCTGCAAACTCTCCATCATCATCATCAGAAGCTTTTAAGTGACAATAAAGTTCATATTAATCCCGGCAAGCACCTTCAAAAGCCCATCGAACACAGTAAATAAATCGGCTGATGTACCAAGAATTATTCATTCCCCTGCCAGTCTCCAATGTCGATTCCACTTCATCTGAGCTCGAGTATTATGAAGAGGAGAGAAAAACACTTGAACCACATCGAAAATTTTCACCCTTTCTCAGCAATCAAACAGAAAATTTCCCAACAATTAAATTCATTCCAGCTATGAATTTATTTATTTTATTGCACCATTTCTTCCTTCAAAAAGCATTAGCAGCACCACCTGCAGCGGTAATTTTCTCTTTCAATTTCACCCCTCATTTTTTCGACCATGTTTGCAACAATTCAGCCACGCCAGCCTCAAAGCCACCTCTAACCTATTCGCAACAAAAACCTCAATGAGATCATTAAAGTCCGTTCTTTTATGTCATATGGGCAAATTGTGTTGCATGCGAAGCTGAAGCGGGTTTTGATCCGAATTCAAAACTGGATTTCGCGGAGTCGTTTGTTGGATGGGATGTGAAGGCACTGTTGGAGGTCATATGTGAAAATTATTTAGGAGAGGATGAAGAGCAATTGCAGGATCCAACCCGGGGTTTGGCTTCGGAGAGTTATCTGTCTTTGTAAATATATTATCCAAAGACGAACTCGGATACTTCTTCTGACGGTGAGTTAACAGCATCGGCGAGTAAGGACGAAAATTCGTCGATAAATTAAGTTTTGCCGACCGTGGCGAATCAAAATGGGAATTCTTCGACGAAGTTGGTGTCCCCGGTGAAAGGGAATTCTGGGTTGCTGGAGAAAGGAGTCGCAGTGATGAACGCGTTGTTGAAGAAACAGAGCAGTAACGGATCGATTTTGGAAACTTTTGGTGAAGTTTATTAGGCAATTACATCTGTTTGATCTTGTGAAATCATAGTGCCCTGTAATGATGGACGAAGATGATGATGGTTGCAGATGATAATGATGATGATGTGTTAGGAACTTTGATTTAATTATCATCGTTGCAATAATGACGATGACACAATTAGCTCGTTGAATTTGATTTTTGTCATGTTTCTCTATTTTAAATATATTGAAAATATCTTTTATTATGATTTTTTTATGCCTGAAAATAGTATAGATTTGACTACTTACATATGAAAATATTTTTTATTATTTTTTTAAAAATATATTATATTTATTAAAATTTAATTTAATTAAATATTTAAAAATTAAAAATGGTTTATTTTTAATAATATTGTTAATTTGACTTAAAAATGTTATCAGAACATAATTCAAGCTTCAAATTGTATATATGATATTTTTCTATAATTTTTCTCTTTTACTATGTTATCTTTCTTAAGAAGCTAACACTAATCTACCAACTCCTCTCTCTTTCAACGAAGATTTAGATTGAAACTTAGTTGATAAAATCTTGCCAGTGATAACTAGATTTATTAATAATGTTTTAGTAGATTTCTCATTTTCTTAAATTTTAATAATTTTTTTGATGTTTTTATCAGTTTTTAAAAGAAAATATAAGATTTTTTTAATTTATTACTAAATCTGCAAATTCAATGAATTAAAATTTATTTTTTATTTTATTTGTATGAATTAGATTTTTACCTTTTTATCATAATAACATTTAAATTTATAAATTTAAATTTATTATATTTATTATATTTTTATGGATAATATAAATTTTCTTTCATAAATTTTCCTTAATGAGAATGTGAGTGAATTTTTTGATGAGATCTTAAATTCTTTTTCTTCAAAAATTTAGATATAGTAAATGAGTAACTTTTTTTTAAACTACACGCATTCAAAAAGATTAAGTTATTTGCATTTTTCTTAAAATTTATTGTATTTTGTAGAGGAGTGTAAATAAGTAAAATTTTAATATAATTTATTTACACTAACTTTGAAATTTTTTGTACCTTTTTTAGAGAACACTTACATAGGATAATGTAAATAACTGAAACCATTCAAAACACTTGAAACTTGATATGTGATGGATAATAACATCAAATAGGCAGGAGTTACAAGTTATAAAAATAATTTTCTATTTGTATCAAATTTCACCAAATTTATTATATGAATTAGATTTATATTTTTCAAAAGAAAAAAAAAACAATGATCTTTCTTCCTATATAACAGAGGCTAAGTTACAACAACCAGCTCCAAAACCAAATCCTGCTTCTTCCTCTTATTTCCTTTGCTGCTCTTTTCTTTGTTCTTTTCCTTCTTCTTCTTCTTCAAGTATGGTACTGATGAATCCTGAAAGGAGTATCTCAAGTGCCATGAACGCAAGAATCATCGGCTCCGGAATTGAAGTCATAGTTCTTGCACATGGATATGGAGGAGCCCAGTCTGTCTGGGACAAAATCATCCCAGACTTGGCTAAGAGTTTCAGGGTTCTTGTTTTTGACTGGATGTTTTCAGGTGCTATTAAAGAAGAACATCAACACCTTTTTGATCCTGAAAAATACTCTTCATATGATGCTATTGCAGATGACTTGATTAGTCTCGTGGATGAGATGAACCTGAAAACACTAGTTTATGTTGGTCATTCCATGTCTGGTATGATTGGTTGCATTGCTTCCGTTAAAAGACCTGAGCTTTTTAAGAGGCTCATACTTGTTGCGGCTTCTCCTAGGTAATAACCTCATTCTTACTTTGTTTTCTTTCTTTCGTTTTGTTCTTGTTCTGTTTTGTCTCTTTTTTTTTTTAAAAAATAATAATTTAGGTTAAATTGAAATTGAAATTTAGATCTTAAAACAGTCCAATTAAATACTCATTCATTTTTTTCAAGTAAGATATTCATTGATAGAATTAAAAAATTACAAGTTTCATACTATGAGCAAGCCATTCATTTCTTTGATTTTTCAAACTAAGCTTCAATAATTCAATTTGAAACTCTTAAAAATTTTACAGCTATGGAGATGATTTTATAATATTATTGGATTAAAACTCATTGATACTATTATTCTTCTTGCTTAAACAATTTCTTTGATTTCTCGATATTTAGCTTGATAATTAATTGCCAATTATATACTCATAACTTTTGAGCAAAAATTAGCTATATTAAATGTGTATTATTATTTTGTACAATTATTTAATAATATAATAATATTTAAAATAATAATTTAAAAATTTTATTAGTATATTTTTTTTAAATAAAAAAATATTTTTTTATTTAATACACATATTTTTATGTATTAAGCGGAGGTATATATTTTTGTTTGTTAGTTTTTTTTTTTTTTTTTTTCCTGATTAGCTATCTATCAGTCTGGTCGACAATCAAATATGGTGTAGGTGAAAGGGAAATAAATAAATACGCAGTCAGAAATCATACAGCAGTAGCTGGTTTTCATTACGGACACTCCACCTTCGTCCAAAATAACACTTTTTTGTTTCCCCTGTACATCTCGGATTCAATCTTGACCTTCCATTCCAGCACATGCTTGACTTTTTTTTGCATAATTATTACCAATGACAAAATTTAAAGACTTTTTTCAATCCAATACTACTCATAATTTCTATGACAAAAAGATCCACTTTGTTTTCAAATTAGTAAAAGAACAAGTAATCTGTGCCCATGGTTTTATTTCCAACATAGCCAGCCTCATATGGATAAAAGCACTGTATCTATATTCGTTAGTATTTGATTTTATGGTTTTGAAAATGTATATAATTTTATATTAATAAAATTTTAATTTAATGATATTAAAATTGTATATAAATCTGTAAGATTTCAAATCTAAATTTTAATCAGAATCAAATTAATAATATATATACATAACACCATTTATAATTATAATTTTATAAATCGTACTATATCATCACTAATATATATATATATATATATATATATTTATTTATTTATTTCCTACTGTGTTTTTATCTCTTCTCAGTATACATATAGTTTTAATTTTTTTTAATCATTCATTTGAAACATTATTGTTATAGATATATGCATCCAACTGTCTTCTATTTTGTTTTTTTTTTTCCACTTATTATAGCTGTTTACCAATCTTGTCACTGGTTATTATTATAATATAATAACAAAATCACTACTTTTTTTCTTCAAAGTCATTTAGTAACGTTTCTACAATAAAAGATCCACTTTTTACATATAAAGATATAAGTGAAAGTGAAATAATGACTATGGGCTCGAGGAGCAACTTGCTAGAAATGCTAACCAAAGCGAGAAATTGCTTAACGCCGGCCTAGGGTGTGTTTTTTTTGTGGGGTTAAATATTGCTGCCCCACTGGTGAGTTGAGTGGTTGGGGACCGTTGCCTAAAACAACAGTAAGTACAGAGAAAAAAACAAGGAAATAAAAGGGGAAAAATGGAACCAGAAATTTTTTTTTTTTAAAAAAAAAACCAAAATACACTGTCTGGTCGCCCTATGAAGAGCATGAATTTAATGATTTATAAAAGCTAAAGATAATGTATCTTATCTGAGCAAAAGAAATAAATCTATGATGATTGAATGTACATAAACCCAGACAGACATGTGGAGACGGTCGAGATTGGTTATGCTGTTGGTGTCTTATTGTCATTTAATTGTGATCGATTTCTTTGGACCATGGATTTGCATTTGGTGCTTTTTTGTGTCTAAAACTAATGGGTCCTCTGCATCAAACTCAGGATAGGAAACAAACAACAAACCATTAATCCATGATGCGATGTGCGTTTCTTATTCTAGACATTTCCCATTTCTGATTGATTTTTTGATGCAAATATCTATAGTTCGGTGTGATCAAGAGACATAGAATTTATGGATACGAAATTTCACTTTTAATTAACTTCAAAACCAAAAATATCTGATTAAATTTCAAAAATTTGAATTAAATTTAATCGAAATCAACAATAGAAATATAAAATTCTTCTAATTTTTATATAATCTCTAAACTAAACATAAAATCTCTAGAATCATATCAAAATTTCTGGAAATATATATATATATATATATGATAGGAAATCAAATTGCAATTACGCTAATAATAATAATACTTATTATGACACACTCAAATACCTTTTTAGTTTATAAAAAAGCAAAATCCTGAATCAAATGTCTTAATTTTTTTGAAAAAATGGATGGTTCTTTGATTTTGAAGTTCCGAAATTTTTGAAATGGAATGAGGTTTTGAAAACTTTGGCTTTACCTGTCCTATCCTCATTCCAATCTATGAATATATATATATATATAGCACGTCTTACTTGCTTCCTACATTATAAAACGATCGATTAATTGCTCATTATGCGTTAGAATAATCTCAAAATTTTAATCCAGTTGGTAATGAACTTTGCTTCATTTCTTATTCATCTAAAGTCCAGATTTTTTTTTTTTTAAGAAATATTTAAAGTCCAAATTTTAAGACTGGGAAATGGGGTTACTTTTTGTTTTTTTCTCATAGCTACATGCTTTCACTTATTTTTATCATATTTATTTATTCATTTTTATTTTAAAAAATTATTTTGTGTTGAAATTTAGTTTGAAAAGATTATATATGATTAGTTTTCAATTTATTTTTAAATAAAATATAATATTCTTTTGATGAAATTTAAAATCTAAAAAAGTTAAAAATCCAAATACACTTTCAAGTTAAAAAAATTGATGAAATTTATTTAAAAATTAAATATTTATTTAAATAAATATAAGTGAAAAATGGGATGATTATGAGTGAAATTAGATCTCAATAAATGCATGTTAAACATGAGAAATATACTTTTAAAATTACTTTAATGGACCCAAAAGACACAACTATCCAAGTTAAGTTTAGGGTGTATTACTTTAAAAAAAATTAATCACACTTGTTAGATTGATTTTTAATTTTCTTAAAGAGTATGAAGAATAAAAAGTTTCAAGTTTAATTCTCATTCTTTATTTATACCATGAGAGTTAAAGAGAGAAGCTAATTTCTGTGTAGCCCAAAAAACCGATCTCAATAATTTTGATTATATACACATAAATATGGTTTCTCAGAAAACATTCTGATATGTTTCGTGCACACATATAGGTGCATAAATGGAGATGACTATGAAGGAGGACTTAAGAGAGCAGACGTAGACGAAATCATCTCAAACCTAGAATTCAATTTCCAAAACTGGGCTGCAGGCTTTTTTTCTCTTGTTGTTGATGCAAAGGATCCTTCCTCAAGAGAGCAGGTCGTCAAATGTGTAACAACTATGAGGCCAGAAGTTGCCCTATCAGTGGCCAAGACTGTGTTTTACAGCGATGAAAGAGACATTCTTGATAAGGTTTCCATACCTTGCACTATAATCCAGCCCAGCAATGACCTTGTTGTGCCAATTTCAGTTGCATACTACATGCAAGAGAAGATCAAGGGGAAATCCGAGGTTGAAATTATTGACATTGACGGGCATTTCCCTCACCTAACTGCACATCAACAGCTGCTCGATTTGCTCAATCGAGTATTGGGCCTTTCAAGTTTAGATGAATAAATATATTTAGGCTTTTCTTTCTTCTTATTCCTTCTTTTTTTTTTTTTCCTTTTCTTTGTTGGCTTTTGGTGTGATGGGCAGGAAAATATATAGGTAAAAGATAAATAAATGTCTATTGTGACATTGTTTGTGTGTTCATATAAAATTTTATGGTTGGGATAATTGTAGGAGATTTTATACATATTGTTGAAGTGCAGAGTAGTTTATTATAGTGCGAGTTTGAACTATTCTTATGTTGTTGGGATTTATAGCCTAATTATGTGAAACTTATCTTCATTTCAGATTTTAAATAACCATCATAGTTTTAGATTTTTTTAAAAGCATAATACAAATGCACAAGAGAGATATTTTCAAATATGAGACCTATTAGCAAAAGATTTTTTTTTTCTTGTTGAATCAGATTGAACATCAATATGAAGGAAAAGAGCTGTCATATGGGTCCAATAGACTAAACAGTGTAATACTCTTCTAAAAAAATATATATGTATATTTCTTATTCTCTCATTTCAATAACTCTCATCATATCAGTGGATGAGAGAAATTGAACTCAAAATCCCAATTTTCAAAGAGTGCACTTCACCATCAACTATACCTGCATGTGCAACATACTTCTTGACTTTCTTGGCTTTCTTTTGATGTTAAATACATTGTTTTATGATATTTATGTATGGGTTACCCTAATTGTCTATTTAATAGTTTTTTTTTTTTCCTTATTGGAGATTTCCTTCTTTTCCCTTATTGAAAAAATGATAACGAAAAAACAGAAGAATATGGTTAGTTGTTCAATGGAAGAGACAAATTTATGCTATGGAGCAAGATGCATAAATAGGTAATGACAGACATGTCTGAAACAGCTAGCCTGCTTTTAAGGCTTTGTTTGTGATCTCAGCCAAAGGTTAAGAAAAGCAAGACATTAGATGCGTAAATAGGTAATGGCAGGCATGTCTGAAACAACTAGCCTGCTTTTAAGGCTTTATTTGTGATCTCAGCCAAAGGTTAAGAAAAACAAGACATTAGATGCATAAATAGGTAATGGCAGACATGTCTGAAACAACTAGCCTGCTTTTAAGGCTTTATTTGTGATCTCAGCCAAAGGTTAAGAAAAGCAAGACATTACCAGCTCTAGACTCTTCTTTGTTTATATACTGGAGGGTCGTGTTGGTAAAATGATGAATGAGGGTCCCTTTTTGGATTCATAAATAAGTAGGGGGGTATCAATAATAAATCCTTTACTAAGGATTACCTTGTCGCACGATATAGTGGACTGACCCTTATTATTTGAAGAACAATGTCATGACAAGTAACAGTTATGATACAAATATGTGATATTCGGTTATATTTTGTTTTAAAATGTAAATTTTGTTTTTGAATTTGATTAAATTTTTTTATTTTTTGTATTTAGTCATATTAAATTTTATATTTATTTTTATTTACTTTCTGTAATTATATATGAAATCTTGAATAATTAAAGATGTGATACTATTACCATTAGAATTATATTTGATTTATTAAAAATTTCATACACTATTACAAAAAAATAAAGAAAATAAATATAAAAATTTATATAGCCATATACATAAACTAAAAATATTTAATCCAATTCAATACATTTTTTTGTTAAAGAGCAAAAAATGATCGTATTAGCATCAATAGATGATAACACAAGGTGCAACATCAGAACTTTTTCTAAACAAAAATAGAACTCTCAATTATGAGTGTTCAACAATGAGTGTTTCATAAGACATTTTAATTGGCCATGAACTTGAAATTTTTATCAAAAGATCTTCAAGTTGAATTTTGTTGATGGACTGAAAGATTTATATAAAAAATATCATCAATTATGTAATTCATTTGATAAAACAAATAAATGAGACATTTTTTTTTATGACTAATGAGTTAGTACCGTAAAAAATCAAGATTTTTTTTAATACAAGATTTAAAATATCACATAAAGTTTCATCCTAAAATTGAAATTAATCCAAATAGAAATAAATAACAAATGGCGTATAGCCTTATGAGTGATAATCTCATTTCTGTAAAAGAAAATTTTAGAAATTGAAGTTAAACACACTATCTTTCCCTCAATTAGCGTCTATGTTCAATGTTCTCATAATCTCATTTCTGTAAAAGAAGATTTTAGAACTTGAAGTTAAACACACCATCTTTCCCTCAATTAGCGTCTATGTTCAATGTTGGCAAAATTTATTAAAAAGTTCTCAAACATTGTACATAATTAATGTGATGAAAGGAAAGGGAGGGAAAGGAATTATCTTGTTTTGTTTGATAATTTATATTTTTTTGTTAGACTAAGATAATAGAAGTTCTATAATAATTCATTTTTGTTAAGTTGAAATTGATTATACTAGAAATGGAGATAAAATTCTCAATTTTTTCCCTTTAATTGTCATGCATAGTGTAACAGTAGAGTCCACCGTTAATAATCTCATCATTCATTAATGAAAAAAAATCTCCCTCCCTCCGAAATTGTTAAAAAAAAAAAAGAAGCATTTTTGAAAAAAAAAAAACTAAATCTTAGGAAAAAAAAATTGTAACTTGGACAGATAGGAAGTTGGGCTGACCCAGTAACAAGGGGCCCACGAAATTCAAGCTCTAGAAAGAAGTCTCTGTTTTTTGCCTGGCACAGTGATCTTCACAAAGCAATGAAATGAGAAGCAGCATAGTATCATCGTCCTGCAGGCTTATTTTTCACTACTCAGCGCTCGTCTTTCTCTTATCGAACCTTCGCGATGTTGTCGTCGTCTTCTTCTTCTTCTTCTTCTTCTTCTTCTTCCGACGAGGTCATCAAAGGGAACATTCATCCAAACGGCGTCGCAGTCATTACTCTCGATCGTCCTAAAGCTCTTAATGCCATGAACTTAGGTCTTCTCTTCCTTTTTTACTACTATAATTTTAGCTTTAGCAAAAAAATTAGGTTTTAATTTTTGCAATGTTGCAGAAATGGATGTCAAATACAAGAATTTTCTTGATAATTGGGAATCGGATCCTAGGGTTAAATGCGTTCTCGTCCAAGGCAGCTCGCCTCGTGCGTTCTGCGCAGGTAATAATTTCACGTTTTTAATAATTTTTTTGAAAAAAAGATAGATAGATAGAAATAAAAGCAATAGCAATAGCATTGATGGCAGTGCCTATGCAGGAATGGATATTAAAGGTGTTGTTGCTGAAATTCGAAAGGATAAAAATACTCCTCTTGTGCAGAAGGTGCTTTAATGCACTTTTCTTCTTCTTCTTTTTTTAAAGTTTAGTTTACTGTTCTTGATATATATTGCAAACCAAATATGTGCTCTGTTCTTTATTTTCCTGTTTAATTTTGAATCGTTTTTGTGCTTTTGTGGTTTGATTGATTAGATTGTTTTTTTTTTTTAGTGCTTGTCTAATTGATTACCGAGGTCTTAGTTTATCTGCAGGTGGTGATGTGAAGAATATTACGACCAAAAAACAACTTTCTGATATGATTGAGGTCTTTGCTGTGTCCTTTTTGTTACTCATCATTGTACCCCATCCCTTTATGTTTTGTGTTGTCGGTTCGTGTTTGCTATCTTGCCATTTTGCCTCGAATGCTCAAATTGTCAAGTACATGTATAAGATGTTGTCTAAGTGTACCAGGTTCCCTGTTTTGCTAGGGATGGGTGAGGATCAGCTGTTATGCATGGCGTTCTCTTACCCCTTATGTGTAGAGGCTGCTTTTATGGATATAATTTTGTCACCCTGTGATTAGAAAGGAAAGGACCAACGTTGGTACTCTCATCTAAACACAAATATAGGACCATTGTTTCTCCATATCTATGACACATCAAAGCCCTAATCTGGGAAAGTACTAAAACCTGTCTATGCCAAACCTATATCTTCTTATCCTACTTTGGTCGTGCTTTTTTTTTAATTTTAATTTTAATTTATATTTCTAGCTTTGCAAGATTTTTTTTTTTTTTTTTTTTTTGGTTTGATGAACTGACTTCTGATATATTGGTAATCTCAGTGAGCAATGCTTACCGTTTAGTTGTTCCTTTAAAGATTGAAGTAAAATGTAGAATAATCTGTAAATTTGTGAATTTAACTATTGAGCAATGATACTTTAGAATGAAATAGCTATATGAGCAATGATACTTTAGAATGAAATGGCTATATGAGCAATGATACTTTAGAATGAAATAGCTGTATGGCAAATCCCTCAATGACATCTAGAGCATTTTTCGGGAAAGCATTATTTTTAGTGTCTTTACTTTGGTTCAATTGACTTATATTTCTAGCCCCATCTGTTCTGCATTATTTTGTATTTCTTGGCTCTATGTGAATGTCGAGTTGGCTTCTGAAGATCGAGCATGGAATTATTTTGTTACCTGAACTTAATATGCATCATGATGCATTGCCTGTCAGGTATTCAATGCAGAATATTCTTTAATCTGCAAAATCTCTGAGTACAAGAAACCATATATATCTTTCATGGATGGTATAACAATGGGATTTGGAATTGGCCTATCAGGTCATGGTTGCTACCGGATTGTTACAGAGGTAGAATTCCCAGCTAAGTGGATGTGTATTTTATGATTTCTTTAAGAATGCAATCTTAAATAAGCTATTCTGACTTGGGTACTCCTTGCACTGATGTGCAGAGAACAGTTCTTGCTATGCCAGAAAATGGAATTGGTTTGTTCCCAGATGTTGGGTTTTCATATATAGCAGCAAATAGCCCAGGAGAAGGATCAGTTGGTATGGTTTTTCTCTGTTACTCTTATTGTTCACTTACTGCATGTGAAGCTGCTCTATGATTTTAACAAGTGAGTCTGTGGCAAATTAAATGGTTGAGAATTGCCAAATTCATTTGTCATCCGGTTCACTTAGGTGAACAGCTGATTAGGGAAAGCCTTTTCTTGTGACTTATCCATGCAGAATACCTAGGATGAACATGGCTTCTTGCTCATCTGCTAATTATATATGGAAAAACTGTTTAACATAGGATGTGTTTATGTTCTTAACACCTGTACTCAATGTAACAAGTTCCTGAACTGCACTTTGTCGTCTTCTCACTTTCTCCACACATACACTCGGAATGCCTATATTGTCTGCAAATTCATTTTAATAGTTCTGATGTTTGAAAGTTCTTATATGTCTGCCAAAGATGTTTTAATGTCCACATTAAGACATGAAAACAAAAACTTTATGTACACTATTCTGATTAAGCTTATAGTGCCTAATCTAGTTCTAGTGTTTTTCTGATTTATGAATTGTTTAGGATCTCGTCAACTGGCCTAGTTATCGTGTGCCTAAATTTTTATAATTAACCTATTTGGCTGACAGTTCATGCAATATTGTTTTGTTTGTTATATTGTAACTGAATTTTCTGAAAATATTTAAAAGATATTATTGCCCTTATTTAGTGTGTTGCCCATATTTCTTGCAGGTGTTTATCTTGGATTGACTGGCAAGAGGATCTCTACACCCTCTGATGCACTATTTGTAGGTCTTGGATCACACTATGTGCCATCTGGGAAATTAGGCTCACTGAAGGAAGCCCTTTTGGCAACTACCTTGTACATCCTGCAGAAGCTTTACTTTGATAATTCTAAATTTGGTCAAGCTTATAGTTTATAGCATTTCTGCATCTCTATAGACTAATAATTGCTCTTTTAATAGTTATGGTCATTACAAATAGCAACTCAAAAGAATAATTAGAAGGCTGAAAAAAAAAAATTACTTGGGTTGATTTTACCCCATTAATTTGGTCATTAAATCATGTCAAATATCTGTTTTCACAGATTTTAGTTTTGTGATGTTTCTTCCATTAGTGTCAAGTTGAGGCTAAAACTCTCTAATCACTGTGACTTTTCTGCTATTATTATTTGAGATGAGCATCTATCTTCAGTTACATATGTTGATATTTTAGGATGGTTTTCTCTTCTTTGATGAATAGTATTCAGATTTTGTTGGAGTTCATAGAGATTCTACTATTATATTTGTGTTGAAGCTTCGATGTTCTCATTGTAGAAGCTGAATGTACTCTTTGAATATAGTTCTGAGGACCCACATGAAAACATCAAAGCACTTTTAGCAAATTACAGCAATGAACCAGAGTCTGAGGCTGAGTTGAAGTTACTTTTGCCTCGAATAATTTCAACCTTTGGTGCAAATAAGTCAGTGAAGGAAATTATTGAAGAGCTGAAACAGCATAAGCAGAGCGCTGATGCCAAAGGTAAGCTACTTGATGCTCTGTTCATTTACAGATGAGTAACTTGTGATCCAATTTTTGGTGGCGTTAGGTCCTCTATTTCTTGTTGATGAGAGGATTATGTGGTCTGCATACACGTATTATTTTTATTTTTTTGTTCTATCCAACCCTCCCCCCTTCTTTTTTCTCTTTCTATGTTTTTTCTTCTTCTTCTTCGTATCATTTTTTTGCAGTGGCCGATTGGGCAAATGATGCACTTCAAGGAATCGGAAAGGGTGCTCCTTTCTCTCTTTGCTTGACGCAAAAGTATTTCTCCAAAGTTGCATCTGCATATGGAAAACCTGGAAATGAACTATCAATTGTGAGTTTGGAGATAATGGTTTCCATCATATTTGTTTTTGCTATTATTCCTTTTTCTAATTTTGCTTGGTTGACAATGCAACCTGTGTTCTACTTGCAATTTGTTCCATCCAGCTAAATGGTGTGATGAAAACAGAATATCGCATTGCCCTAAGGTCTTCTCTGCGAAATGATTTTGCTGAAGGGGTCCGAGCAGTCTTAGTGGACAAAGATCAGGTTCTATTCTCTATAGCACCTTTTCTTTGCTGATATAATTTTGCTAATATGTTAATTGAAACTTGATTCTGCTATCAGTAGCTTATTAATTTGTATCAAACTTTTTAAATTGTTTGACTTTCATGTTACTGGAATTTTTTCCCTCTGGAAAAAAACTTCAATAAGATTGCTCTTCGCTCACCAGTTGATGTGGTGATAAAATTCATTTTTGCTCATGGTTCCACTTGTGTGCTCCTTTTCCTCGTCCATTGCTAATGGTTCACTGATATCATAATGTTGCCAACGCCTTCTAATATTAACATGCATTCATCATTCTCGGTTGGACATGTAATTAGATTGTTTTATTCTGTGATATTCATGATTATGTCTATGCAGAACCCAAGGTGGAATCCCCCAAGCTTGGAAGAAGTTGATCAGAGTGAAGTGGATTCTGTCTTTAAACCACTTAGCCCAGAGGTTGAGGAGTTGATAGTTTGAATTTTTGCTGGGAAATTATCATATCTCCAATAACAGAGGCATTTGAGACTAGAGAAAATGAATCTTTCATGCTCCCTGCTATTCCAATCTGATGTAATAATGTTGCTAATATTGTGCTTCCTGCAGAAATGGTTGATTTCAAATGTTCCAACCTCCCAAAGCTTCAGTGGTTCGTGCAGTTATGACTAGATCCAAATAGGCTTTTCATGACTAGTTATAATCCCTCACAAATTTTACAACTATGATACATATTTGAGGATGTAGGAAAATATAGTTAAGAAAAACTTGATGGGGTTTTGCTAAATCATGAAGTAATTTGTGCGACGGACAAGACATCACCTTCGGATAATGAAAAGCCCTACGTAGGCAGTTGATCTTAATCAAATTAGTCACTTGTTCCAGCACGATGATCAAACTTAGATTATAATTAACAATGAAAAATCATATTCTAATATTATGCCAATGATATGACTTAAAGTTAAATGAAAAATCATATTCTAATATTATGCCAATGATGTAACTTAAAGTTCTAAACTAAGTAAGTTTAATCAATAATACTCCAAACAAATAATCCTGCATAAATGCTGATGAATTAGAAATCCAAAGAGAATAATCACCGTAAGCTTTATTTGTTTTACGAACAATGACTTAGTTTGTGAAAAATATTCAGGAAAATTTCGGAGGAAAATATTTTTTGAGAAACTTATTTTCTGATATGTTTGAAATACATTATAAAAATATTAATTTTCTTTTTATTTATCAACACTTTATATTTATATTATTATAATTTAATATAAGAAAAAATTACATTAAAAATAAAAATTTCTATGAGTTCCATCAATCGCCAGTGACCACCATTGATTAGCGGTTACTAATAATGAACATCAATAGTCAAGAATGGTTCATAATAATAAATACATATGTTTATATAATTTATTTTTCATTTAAATAAATTTGCCAAAAACTTTTTGAAAAGAAGTAATTTTCTTTTAAAATAACTTAATTTTTTATTGATTAGAAAAATATTTTCTATTGACCAATTTTCCTTAAGTGCAACAAACATCAACAAATGCTGAAAATATTTCCCACAAAACAGAGCCTAATGTGTTTATTATTTTGTCATTTAACCTCACAAGTTGATGCGATAAACAGACAATGACCTAATCAAGGAGACGATAATGAAAGAGGAAGTCAGCTCAAGCAACCTTCCATACACGACCATGAAAATCTCATTGCTGGAGTGACTTAGGGAGACCCAATATTGAAACTGGAGTAAGTATAAAAACAATGTATGTTGATAAATTTTTGATCCATCATAAGGTTTCTCCTCATGCAAGCTTTAATGAAGGGAGGAAAGGCAAGAAAATCTTAAATGAGAAATGCTGTCTGACCTGTTTTCTAGCCAAGACAGCTATTAGTGATACCAAAAAGAAAATTAAGAAAGTTCTGAGTGAATTTCTGGTCCTTACATGTGCTAGAAGTAGGTCAGAGATGTGGGCACCTGAAGAAGAGAGGATGGAGCTGATCTGGGACTAGTATAATTTCAGGTAGCAATTGATGAATAGTTTTTATGGCATGAATTAATGGATAGATAGAAACTAAGAGGTTTATCTTTTAAGTTAAATGACTAGCTGTACGTTTCAAAATAACAAATCAAGACGGTCAAAACAAACAGTAGAAACAATAAAAGAAGTAATACCCATGCCGAAATAGGAAATCAATGATGACAAGAGAGCAATTCGGCTTGCAAAAATCTGTCCTTCGAATAACATTTACTACATTTTTCACAGGGATCAACTTAAAACTCTCCACTTCTCCATCTGTTACAGTTTGAAGGCAATATAGAGAATTAAATGAGATGGCAGAGAAACATACAGCACAAGGATGCAATAAATTTACAAGCGGATTTAAATATTTCAGGATCCCAACTTACAAAACTGAGTACGAGAAAAGGTTCAATGGCTTGACCTTGATTCTTAGGTATGAAACCACCAGGGAGTTTCAAATCATAACAAAATAGAACATCTCCCTTGTACCGGTAACCTTCAATGTCTATGTAAGAAATAGCACCAACTGGTATGGCTCTGCAAGAGAAACTATTATGAAATTATCATAAAAAAGAGAAACTGAGGAAGGTTGCAACAGAAACAATGGTAAATTAGGATGCAAACCTGCCACCCCAAGGGAGCAAGCATTTACATCCTCACGATAAACACAAGACAAAAAGATATATTAAACATGCATGACATAAAAAATGGCTAGAGAAAACTTTGAAATGGATTCAGGTATGCCTGCTTCCTCTTCACATTCCTTCACAATATTCTCCCCACAAGAGATCCCATGCGGCTGGCATTGACACAATGAAAATGTACTTTTGAGTTGCTTACAAGTAAAGGCAGCATTATAATCATCTTAATACAATGTGAGAAAGGTCCAAAAACAGTCTGTTCCATCCAGGTTCCGTCAGGAAAAAGAAGGACCTCCAAAGTACTCTACTCAAATGAATTATATCAACTTCCAACCTTCATCAAGTTTAACACCGGCATTTCATGCTCAAAGCTCAGTTCAGCTATACATTGCCATTGTTTCACCAAACATTTGATCATCATAGTGGTTTGATCTTTCTAATATAACTGAAGCATTAATTATCTATTATACAGAACCATCTTCTTCAAATTAATCTGACAAAATTCAGAAAAATGTTTGGTTGCTTGATTAATTTGAAAAAAATAGTGGAGTTCATTACTTGATCAAGAAAGAAGTGTCTTTCAAATACAAAGATGAAAATTATTTATGCATGAACAAAACCATAAACACTGATAAGAAACCAAAAAAGCTGGATAACAGACAATTTCCTTCAAAAATCCAAAAGAATTAGCCTTAAGTATTCAACATCCTACAACTATTCCATTGGCTAGGACATAAGCAAGTTATGAGCTGCAAGGACATGTAAAAGCAAAATGATAGGTAGTTGGTCACACACCAGTCCTCCAGCAACAAGATGATCGAGCATCCCAGGATAAGTTTGTTTCCCTTCGCTTCTCTTTCCTATCCACAGAAATTTCTCACCATCCCTCTCAACAAACCCGTTCATGAGAACTCCGTACGCCTATTCTCACAATTTATAGAAAAAATAAAAAGAAAAAGAACAATCTATCACCAGAACTAACAAATTGAAAATCTGTATTTAATAAAATATGGCATTAAGTAACAAAAAAAAAAAAAACTATCAAATGCTTCAATAACATATAGATTTAGTGCATCTTGCAGTCACATATCGATGGGCTCACCTGAATATATGGGAAGGGTAGAGTCAACCTGACACTGCACCCCACGCATCTAATAATTTGCCAAAAAACACATAAGTACCTTTATTCCAAAATAAGGAGCTGCAGCCCGTTCCAACGAAAAATACACGGGCGAACCAAAGGATGATAGCACAGGGTACAACTAATCAAAACCAACCAAAATCGAGAGATATATACAATCACACTCATAATCATAATAATTACAAAAACGTAGCTTCTGATTAGCTTGAGTAATATAATATACCTCATTTCTTATACCTGGAATCAGCTCTTCTTCTCCTAAGCATTTGATAACTTCTCCAACAACCCTAGTACTATCCTCCGGCGTCCTTAGCCTTTCATCCAAACTTAGATATGACTGATTTTTATGTAAAACAAACACGTCCCTGAACCTCCTCAAGTGGTCAACGAAACTGTCCATAAAACATCACAGTTTCAAATATGATATTCCGAACCTATGCATTGCTTTGAAGAACGACAAGTCACAAAAAAATGTTACTCGCTATGTACATAACCGACAGTTTGATGTTCTATTATGAAGGGAATAAACACTGATTGCATTTCCTGCAAATTATTAGGATTATTAATACAATTATAGGAACGGATTCCGAGGAGATTACACTAGAGGAGGGAGATGTACGTACGGAGCCGCGATTGCAGGATTGGATTTTTTCAAAGAAGCCAGAGAGATCTGAGGAGTCAGCAGCAGCTTGGTGTTCTAGTTGAGAGACTCGAAAGACGTCGTCCCATGTGAAGCTGCTAGTACTAGTGCTGCTGGTGGTGTTAGAAAAGGATAAACTGCATTTTATTGGACGTAGTAGTGGAAATGGAAATGTTGTGTTTGGTTGGGATGGGAAGGAGTTTGATGTGCTGAGAGAAGGGAAGGAGAAATGACGAAAGAGGTGGTGATGGCGGTGAGGGATGGTGGAGGCCATGGGAGGAAGGAGATCGAAGGAAATTTTACGAGTCCAAAGCGGTGTTCAGGGAGCAGTGGAACATTTTAGTTTTGGCGTTTTTCGGTTCCGGGGATTACAGATCTCTCCACTTTGAGACCAAGGTCAGTAAACAACTAGAAATTATTGTTTTTTTTAAGGAATCACTACACACAATTGTCTTTAGATGTTTTTTTTTTTCAAAATTCGCAGACCTTCAAGTTTTATTCAGATGTATTATTTAATCCTTTATTTTTTAAAATTATATTAATATATTTATATATAATTTCATTCTATTAAATAAACATATCACTCTATTAATTTTTTCATTAAAATCACATGAAATGTCCATTTCACTCTTAATTCTGCACAAAATTTTTAATTTTTACCAATAAACTCATAATTTTCCAAGTAACAAATTAGAAAATAATCAAAATACTCAAATCATCATAATCAAAACTCAAAAAACAAATCAAATAAAATAATTTAAAAACCAAATCAGAAAATAATCAAAATCAAATTAAATTCAACAAACAAAAGTACCTAACAATCAAATAGAACCCAATAATCACGAGGGTCTTATTGTTGAGTTCTTTAATACAAAAACAAAATGAAAACCTAAATCCCAAATTAAAATCCGAATCCAACAAAAACCCAACAATCAAAATCCAAATCAAATAGAAACCCAACGTGATTTTGAACTAATAATTCAAAAATCAAACCAACAACAAACTTGAACAACAAATAAAAAAACAACAAACTTCAAGCAAATCAACAACAATGAAACCTAGTCAAAATCACTAGAATTTCTTCTCTTCCATTCATCAACAATAATGGAACCTAGCTAAAATCATAAGAATTCTTCACTACTATTCGTCAACAATAATGAAACCCAATAATCATATTTCAGACCCAACAATCAAAGGAGAATTAGAGGCAAATCCTTGATGCCCAATAACAGATGCCTAACAATTTATGTTTCGACTCTTGTGAAAGATATTATCGGACCTTAAGTTCTTCGTGTTGGCCTTTCTATGCTCCTCGATGCCCAATCTACCTATCGAACCTCAAGCTCTTTCACGACAAGATTCAACGAGACATAAGCTCTCGTGATTTTGTCGAAATTTGTGGCTAATAGATTTTATTCGAAGCAAATATCTGAGAAGCAAAACTAAAAGAGAAAGCAAAAAGCCCTTGGCAAGAGAAAATAAGAAAAAATTAATGATTAGCAGAAAAATTTGAGTCCTTTACTCGTATCTCCTCCAACATACCTAGGATGCTTTTAAACCTAATTTCTAAAATCCAATCATTAAAGGTCTTAGACATGTTATTATCTCAAACATCATACTTACAGTTAAAACTATAATAATTCTTACACTAAATTATTATTGTAATTCAATGTCTTCTCCACATCCTTTCCCCAAAAAATTAAGCTCTTTCAATTTATCTTTGAGTTTTATGTCAAATAATGATCATGCACACTCTAAAAACTTCTTCCTTTTGTCTTTTTCCTTCTTTTTTGGGCCAAATGTGCCTAACACGCATCCTTTGCTCAGCCATAGGTAACTCCTAAATTGTATGCACTAAACCTTGTATTTGTATTAAATACATAATTATATGCATAATGATAATATAATCAGTGAAGTAAAAATAAAGTAAATTGAAATGCAAATTTAGTAAGTATCTTTTGCATGTTTATTACAATAGATCAACCATCTCCAGTTATGATACCCAAGTCTTACTTTACAATTGAAATAAATCACTTCTATTTTTTTATTGTCAATTAGTACCACAACTCATGCCTTTAGAAATATCTGATTATTGTCATTTTTGGATATTGTCACTAACATTTATCCATTGCAAGGACCTTTCAAAAAACACCTATCAAAGTCTAAAATTTGTCTACACCCATCCAAAACCTTTGCTTTAGGGTTTGAAAACAAATATAAAATTTATGAAATTATGGTTTACCATCCTCCATTATTTTATGTTGGCCCTAGTGCACCAAGAAGGGGGGGATTGAATTGGTGATAATTTTGTAGTTTTTATTTTGAAGGAAGCACACAATAATGAAATATTAGAGAAATGGTAAGAGAAGAATGAACACAAGAGTTTTATAGTGGTTTGGGTATTAACCAACCTCACATTCATTCTCCAATTCACCAATTGGGTGTTTTACTCAATCTCTAGTGTTTTACAAGCTCACACTCGACTTAGTGTTTAGACTCATACCAAACCTTACAAGTGTTTTTTCCAAGACTAACACTCAACCTATACAAGAGTTTTCTAACTAGGCTCACTCTCAAACCTATACAATAGTTTTACAACTAGGCTCACTCTTAAACCTATATAAGAGTTTTACAACTAGGCTAACTTTCAAACCTAAACAAGGTGTTTAAAACTCACACCAAATTATTTACAAAGAAATAAAGAATTAAAGTAGAGAATTTACTTTGCAAGAGTTTTGGCACTACCAATAGTTCTTCTCTTTTCATTAACATCAGTTTGGTGGAGTATTTATAGCTCGCATCCACCAAAGAGATGTTACTCTAAAACTATAAATAAATCTCTAAGAAGTGTTAGGCAAATTCAACATTAAATGCTTGTCAGATTGAAGTCGCGGCGAATTTTCAATTGCGGCTGAAAGTACTGTTTGTGTCTAACGGCTAGTCCACATGGCAACTCCTCATTGATCCATTAGGAAAATATAGCCGTTGTGTTCTAACTGCTTACAAAAGTAGCGGTTGCGATTCTTTTTTGTATAGAGTACGACTCAGCACTCAAAATCTTTTGTTTGAAAGATAATCTTCTTCTTCTTGAATGGCGGTTGTTACCCAAAATGTCGCTCTCGCGAATTTCACTCTCTAACGGATACCTGAGACACTTGACTTGCTATGATTGTGGACTTGCTTCCCTATTTAATTACTTTGAAAGTCGCGATCACAACTGAGGCGTGACACAGACCGCGAATTCATCTGTGATTCAACCAATGCTCCTTCAGTTGATTCACGGCTACGAATTCGCCCGCGAATTCCTCTGATCCAGCTTCATCCATTCTTATAGTAGTGTCGCGATCACGATTTAGGGGATATCAATCGCAAATTTGGATGTTCTTCTAAAAGATGGAGATTTTGACTTCCATTGAAAATAACTCGTATAAACTATAAAAACAATACTTAAAATAGACATTAGAACTTTCAATCTATATTGTCAAGATCAAAAGAGAGCTTTGATTTATGTTTGAATAACCTAGTCTAACATTTTACATTTAACAAAATAGGATGTTTGTGGGTTTGATATTTTAAGCTTATCCACATAATCATGGATTCTGGTATATTCAATCTCGTAGTCATCCATAATCATCCTCAATACCTTTTTTTTTTTTTTTTACCTTTTTATAAATAGTTTTTGAAACACACACTCTTAATTCATCTTTACACATTTGTTGAATTTTCTTAATCTTAATCCCATGTTGGGATAAAATTATTTTCTCAAACACTCTTACTATAAATGCAGAGTTGCACAACTTATTTTTGCTTTTCCTAAAATATTTATGCCTGTATTATATATTTTGAAGGTAAAATTTTTAGTTTTCTTTTCTACATTTGCACAAAACAGCCATGGATGACTTAAATTTTGATAATTCACTCCTACTTTATGCTAATTATTAGGTCTTAATGTTAATGAAACCCCTTATACCAACTGCATACTTTGACACAACTTTACTTTTTAGCATTTTCAAATATCACTCTTAATTTCTAATATGGAATATCTAATTGCCCTTTCTCTTCTCCTTTCTAACTTATCATTACATTCTTCCTCCCTACCATTATTACTCATTATTAAGCTATTCAGATCTAAATTATCATAACTTTCCTTATTCCTTATTTTCTCTTCATATTTCTCCCTACTTAAGACTTCATTTTCAAAACTAGCATCAATACTAGTTTTCCCTAATGAAATATCCTCATTAGTAAGAACTTTGCTTTCCTTTAATTTTTTGGCCCTATATTTCTTAATATTTTCTCTAGTAACTCTTAGCTCTTCGTCAAGATCACTGCCCTCTATTGCCTCAAAAGTTATATCATAGTCATTGTTATCTTCAGATGATGCATCCCCTTCATAGTTGCTATTAAACTCATTATCATCTTTATCTTTATTCAATCCACTAGATCTCCTAACAAGTTCATTGAACCTAACATTTTTAGAGGTTGAAGGCCTGTTACAACCTACATTCAAACCAAAATCAACACCATTCAAGCCCTCACACCACACATTAAACTCAAAATCAACATTATTCAAGTCCTTACACCCCATATTCAAATTAGGGTCAGCATCATTCAAGCCCTTATACTCAACATACAAACCCTTAGCAATTTCCTAATACTTTTTATTATTAATTCATAATAAGTTAATTTATATATTAAATATAATTTATTTTTAATTTATGAAAAATAACTTTTTTAGAAACTTGATTTTTAGAGAAGTAACTCAACTTTTTGAAAGATTTTTTTTCAAAAAGCATGATTTTATTAATCAAACAAGGCCTATGTTTAAATAAAAATAATATTGATCAAGATTTGTTATGATTAAAACTTGATAATTTATTATCATTTGATTTGATAATATTATCATTATATTAATGTTCTAAATATGCACAAGTTGAAGAGGGCACAAGTTCTTGGCCCCCTCCTAAAGCAAAAATTTTTCTCATATATAATATAAGTATATATAAAAAATTATTAACCCCCTTTAAAACTATTATTTTATTATAATTTTGAATGGAAAAAGTTATAAATACTTACTTTTATAATATTAATAGTTTATTTTTTGTCCTCCAATATAATAATCCTAGTTTCGTTTTTAAATCTAAATTACATGCATTTAAAAGGTTTTTATCAACTACACACTCAATATTATTTTATCTTCAACATTAATCCTCTTACCTTGACATATTTTATTTCATTTATTTTATTTAAAACAATTTCTAGCTTATAAATAATTTAAAAGATAAATAATTAACTTTGTAAATTGATCTAATAATTAAAAATTTTTATTTTTAAATGGATTGATAACTAATCAAAATTCAAAAATTATAACAAAATATCCTAACAAGGAAAAAATAATGTTGAACTATTTTTTACTTAATCTTGAAATATTATTGCTAATGATGATCTTAATTTCCTTTATTTTTGTTTTAATCTTTATCACTAAAAATAAAATACTTCAAAAGATCATATATATATATATATATATATATATATATATATATATATATATATATATATATATATATTATGATTTTTTAGAAATTTAATTTTTGATTAAAAACAATAAAATATATATATATATATATATTAT
>CATIWR010350101.1:0-22347 GCA_949677035.1 Omphalea diandra
TATATATATATATATATATATATATATATATATATATATATATATATATATATATATATATATATATATTCAGTATTTAGCAATTCACTGTGCATTTAGAAGTAAAAAGTATAATCAACAAAAAATTGTTGAGTTTCACAAAAAATGATACTCAACAACAAAAAATATGAAAGATTTAGAAGGCCTACAAAATTGAAACCAATCCTATAAAATCAAGTTATTCACAAATAAAATATAAAAAAAATCAACAAACACAAAAATATAGGAAACAAATAGAATTTGAGGCTCATATTAAAGAGGCAAGTCATCACATGAATGCACATGTCATATTTCTGACAGTAGGTAGACTAACAAGTCAGTTTGCTACCTCGAAAACTTAAGCAACTATGCATCCATACATTTAAACATGCAAGAGGTGAAAGTTTTATTGATGAACATCATTGCCTCAAATTTAGAAAAAAATAACAACACAAACATGAAACATATAAAGCAAAATAGTCAAAATATGAGAACAAAATACTCATTTAAGTGTTGTCTTAATAAAAACACTGTCATCAGTGCATTCCAAATTGTTTGTATCTTAAAATAAGCATAGTGATTCAAAGAATAATGAAATTAGACAATCAATCAAATTGAAACTAGTTTGATATTTGGGGAAAAAAAAAGAAATAAAATTAATGAAGAATAATGATGAGGCATAGTTTGAAGAGTTTTCAGTCATTTCATAAATACAACCATATTTCCAATAACAATAAAGCATTACCACTATGGAAACTTAAGCAAATATCCATTTAATGTTAGAAATTCAATGGTGGAAGTTTCATCATTGCCTTAGTCATAAATTCAAACAAAGGCAACAAAACAAGCAAATAAGAATATAAAATAGAAAATGAATTGCTAAGATATAGGGAAAGAGGAAATCTACTCAAATTGTTAGCAATATAAGCTAACAAACTCTATGATGATGATGTTGGTGCTGCTGTCGTTGAAGGACCATTGCCAAGTTGAGATATGTCTACCATGAAAATGAGAAAGAACATAAAAACTATTAAAAAGTATTAGCTCTTAGTAACTAAAAAAAAATAGATAGGTATGTTTGTCTGACATTTTTCAAGGTTCTATAACTCAATGAGTGCCTCTTCTATTGAAATTGGCTTCTTAGAAATCTACAACCAATCTTGTGTACAAATAAGTGATTCTACAATCTTTGGAGTTAAAGAACTCCTAAACACATCAAGAACTATACCCTCAATGTTGAAAGGAGATTCAAAAGTAACAGTAGAGCTTGAGACTACCAAAATATCCCTAGCTAACTGAGAGAGAATAGGGAATCTTTGAGGATTAAGCTTCCACCATATAAGCACATCAAAAGAACCTCCATCCTCAATGGTTGCCTTAATTAAATATATTTCCAATTCAGATTGTTTGCCTCCACCAAGTCCACTCTCCATTTTGCGCTTTTTAAACCTAGCTTTCAACACTGACATAGATTTCCCAAATGTAACAAATTCAGTTGAAGGAGCATTTTGACTATTTTCAATATAGAAAGTAGTTTAGGACTGAGTTTCAGAACCATAATCAGTAGGAGAGTACATGACACTGTAATCATCAAATATCTCAAAAAGAGTAGATTTCATGAGAGAAAATAGTCTATTGTCAGCTTCACCTCCATACATTTATTTTAAAGAGTACTTAAAGTATTATAATTTGTTGGTAAGGTCCAGAATATTAGCAAAAAATATAATAAAATTCATTTTTTCCCCACATCATCCTAATACTTTTCACTCTTTGCCATTATATTTAAGCCCATGACAACAACTACTATCAGATGACATTGTCCATTCATGTAAAATACAATGCAAATCAACAATTTCATTGAAGAAAATATTGACAGTAACATGCAAAGAACTAGAGATTCTTTGTGTCATTTCATAAAAATGCTCCAAGAACTCAACCATTTTACTAACAGATTGCCAATCAAAAAAACAAGCAAATCATCTCCTAAATCTGCCCTAAAAGGACACTCAAGTTCTTCATACTTTTCAAAAGCTTATTCATAAATGCAAGTTGTTTTAAGCATCAAATATGTGGAGTTCCACCTTGTTGGGACATCTAAAGACAAAAAAGCTTTAGGCTCAATGCCAACCAATTCATAGCATTCCCTAAACTTTATGAGCCTAGAAGGGAAGTTTCTAATATACTTAATAGCCTAATATACTTAATAGCCTCCCTAACTTTTCTTGCAGAATCAAATGCCTCTTTTAATCCTTCATTCACAATGAGATTAAGAAAATATGCAACGCAACTTACATGTACATATTTAGTTGTAACAGTGTTGGTTCCCTAAGACATTTTTTTTAATAAGTAAGACATGGCAGTGTGATTACTAGAAGCATTGTCAACTGTAACAATTAGCACATTCTTTAGTCCCTACTCAAGCAAATAGTTCTCTAATGCCTTAGCAATATATTCACCCCCTATGTGAGGTCACAAGAATAAAGGAAATAATTTTCTTTTGTAAATTCCAATTATTGTCAATAAAATGTGCAGTAATACACATGTAATTTAGCCTTTGAACAAAAGTCCATAAGTCAATTGTCAAACTAACTCGTTGACAATTTTTTTTGAAAAAGCTTTTAATTTAAGCCTCTCATCCATGTATTTACTGTAACAATCCCTATTGAAAGTCCATCTAGAAGGGATCTTAAATTTAGGGCAATAAGCATCCATGAATTTTTGGAAACCTTCCCCTTCAACAAACTTAAAAGGTAATTTATCAATAATAAGCATTTTAGTTATTTTAGATCTTATCGGATCCAATCAAATTTTCAGGTCCCAAAAGCCCCAACAATTTTAGAGGTAAAAGAAGTATCAACATTTTCATAATCAGGTTTAAAAGTTAATAAAGATTGCCTAGTACCCTACTATATGGATTTTTTAAGCAAGTTAGCACATGATTTCTCAATGAAGAAGTGCAATTATGTTTACTATGACCACTAAACAACTTAGTACAATAAATACACTTAGTTTTTACAGTAACCCCTGAACTATCCTTTGTTTTCTTGAAGTACTCCTAGGCTTTGCTATTGGAATTGATCTCTTTCCTTTTTTAAATCCTCCACCATCAATTATATTAGTTCTTAGGGCCTCTGATTCCACCCCTTACTCATGAGTCTCAATAGAAGCGTCATGCTAGGGTCAGACGCCATCTATATCACAATTTAACAAAGACAATCCATAATAAAGAGTTAAAAAAAAGGGACTGTTATTATCAACAAAAAACAAACACAAACTAAAATTCAAAAAATTAAATTAGACATACCTTTTAGTTTATTATAATTTCAAACCAATAAATAGAGACAAAGAGTTTCAATGCTTTCATCGTAAAATTAAAATTGATTTCTCAATAGAAATTATGACCAACAATATACAAAGAGTTAACCAAAGATCAATTCCATTTGCATAAACTTAGAACACTGAAAGCACAAATAGATTAGAGTTAAAAACATTAGATAAGATTTTTAAAGAAAATAATAATTGAAAGTGTGTAATGTGAGGGAAGAGAAGAGAGGATATACAAAAAAAAAAAAAAAAAAAAGAATTAAGAAGAAAAGAGAGTTTGCAAAATGAAGAATTTGGTTTAGGGTTAAGGTGTGATGTCAAGGATAAGAAGAAAGGATTTACAATTACATAGAAAAGAAGAATTACAAAGAAGAAGAAAGTGGCTGCAAAAGGATGGATTAGGTTTAAGGTTAAGGTATCTCAAAAAGCTGTGATATAAGGGAGGGAAAAGATGAGGGGATTATAAAGAAAAGAAAAATCAAGAAGAAGAAGGGATTAGGAAGCAACTATGAAATGAGATTGAGTTTAAGGTTTTTTTTTTTGTAAGTTATATATATATATATATACACACACACACACACACATACTTTAAAATTTTGGGTTATTCAGGTGTGAAAATCACACAACTGAACCAACTTTTGAAAACAAAAGTTTCTCTTTCGAAATGGCCAAACCTCCTACTTAACCAATATGCTCTGAATCAATCCTTATTTTTTAGTCTGTTCAATCCAAAAAATTGATCCAGTCGGTTAATGCACAACCCTAATCCCAATTAAGGACAATTACCATCTCCTTCTTGGTGAATGGACTTGAAAAGAAACTGTTCATTTTAGTTGTGACGTTTGTTGGAATCCCTTTAAAAATTTCATCAACTTGGCTTGAATTAGTTAAATTGAAAAAGTCCTTACAATATGATTAAAATGTTTTCCTAATCTCACAAGCATCTTTTTTTTCCATACATCATTAGCATCCCAATACCAAACACTGTATTTCTCCTTTTTCTATTATTTGAATTGTTATAAAAGTACCTAACATTAAATCAATGGATTCTATATATTTGCTTCTATATTAATTCTTGTCTATAAATCAATTCATTGATTTGGGATTGAATAGATTGTCGTTCCTCTATTATATATCATTATAAGACATAAGACTACAATTTAGCTAATCTTTTGTTTAAGCTTAGCTAAGTTACATTTCATACTTCTAGAAGTATTTCAATCCCATTCTCTTAAGGCATCACCATAACATTCCAATTTCTCATACACATCTAAACCCAAACTAGAATTTTGAGAATGTGAATGTCATGATCAAAATTTGGATATCAAACTGATGTTAAGTTTTAAGAATGCCTAAGGTCACTAAGTATTGTAGTAAGCCTAATCTTGTAAAATTACCTATTAAAGCTTCATTTATTTCATGAAAAATATTTCTTTTTAGTTAATGAAAAATATTTTTTCGGTCAAAAGAAAAATTATGTCATTTCTCAAAAACATGACTTTCTATTTTGAAAATGGGAAGTCAGTTTTTGAACTTCAATAAACTCATCCACTTGAACAATAAATCACATAAATATATATATTTATTATCACTAGTTATCTTTTACTACCAATATCCATCATTGTCGATTGGTGGTAATTGTTGAAAATGAGTATGACCCATAAAAATTTTCATTGTTGATGTATTTTTTCTTATATTAAATAATAAATAATATAAATATAAACTTTTTTATAGCTTAAATACATTATAATCTTGTAAATCAAAAGAAATTTAGTTTTTTATAGTGTCTTTCAAACATCAAAATATATGTTACTTAGAAAATATTTTCCTTAAAGATATTTTCTTGGAAAATATTTTTCTCAAATAAATTATTTTTCATGAAACAAACAAAACCTAATTATCATCATTATCACCTTAAGCATTTAAAGATCTTTTTGGAAAGTGAGAAAGCTCATATATGGCTACCTTCCTACTAGTCCACCTAAAGCCTAAAGGAACCTATCCTTAGGAATTTTCATAATTTGTCATCATCTTTTTATTTTTATTCATACTTATGCATCACATCAATCCTATTGGGCAAAATATTCATCGTATATATAAATAGCTAAAGCCTTTAACATGTATCATTATTAAGGGTTCATAAGGAACCTTAAATATAATGCTCACATATTAATAAAATTGTGCTTGACTAGAATGTTGTTACATTATAACTACTATTGTTCATACTACATCATTGATCATCAACCTATTATGTAAACTAGTCTTCTCTAGCAGTCTCCTTAAGAATTTTTAAACCTATCATAATGGTCAGATAAGGATCAAGTGTCTTAATTAAACAACTTAATATCGGTCAACATGACATATCACTGCCAATGACAAGTACATAACATATCAAACATAGGCAAACATAAGATAATCCAACTCATTAGTTTGCCCATTTAGGTTATAAGGGACTTGACCTCACTCATTATGCCTTTAACCTTTCTAAGGTTTGAGAATTTATCTCATGCTAATAAGCCATCTTTCTTGGTGCTCAAGAAGTTATCTCATACTAACTGGACTCAAACATAACATATCATTATTATCATACAACATTACTTTTATGATTGATAATGACTTTAAAGATAATCAAATTATTTTAGAATCTACTAACATATCACATTCAAACCATATAACCTTTTGAGTGTAATTTCATATAAATGTTTGGATTTTTTAATTCATCATTTAGTTTTATACCATCATAATGCATGAATATAAAGAAAGGAAAGGAAAGAAACAGTGAAATATCATGACAAGGAATATCTACTTATAAATTTTTATCCTTATCTAATGACCAATACTAGAAGGTGGAAGAAAGTGCTCAAAATGGACCATTCAATTAAGTTGAATGGGTGTTTAATTAGTGAATAACCTAATTCCTAAATGAAATAACCCTATTTTCTAAGGCTAAAAATCTAATTTTTTTGTTAATGGGTTGAATTGTTTGACGACTCTCTAAATGAGTTGGGTGAACAATCATTCACTTGAATTGAATGACTCCATTCTAAAATGAAAAAATCTTATTTACTAAGACTAAATGAATAGCCTAGGAACCAATTGAATAGCCTCATATGAATGGTAATTCGCATGAAGGGCATACTGAACTATTTTCCAGTTGAGCTGAACAAAATGCTTAGTAGGGTAGACTTTCTTAATCGATTATCCTTCTTTCTTAATCCTAAGACACTCTAACACATCTAGAACCTATTCTAACATAGAAAACACATTCAATTAAGCTTAAAACATGAATTCATTCATTAAGAAAACATAACATAAGTACATATTGAAAAAGTAGAAAATAATACTAAAGGTTTTACAAGGAATGAGCCACTATAACTTTACAACTGTAGCTCCTTAGTCATATTTCTTCTGAGCTTTACCCATAAAAGAAAGACATTATTAAGAATAATTATGTGAGTGAATGATCTAAACAAATTTTAGTGTGTTTGATCACATTATAATTTTAAAACATTATTATAGGTTTTAAATCCAATTTTCATAGAGTGAAGTATTGCTTATAACTATCATGTCATATCAATCATTAAGGGATCGAGGGGATTAAGGTTGCTTACACAAAAAAAGTATGGAATGGTCAATCATTAAGGATTAATAGATTTTGGTCAAAGGAATAATAGGGCTACCACCTAACTTTGGTAAAGAAAAGAAGATTTTTTTGTGACTATTTAGTAGACTGTGCAGACTACATGGTCATCTATATAAAGCAACAACTAATTTGTATCTATTTCTATGATTGCTTACAATATATATGACTCTCTCTCGTTTATTTTATTGTGTTTACATTTTTGGTGTTTTGGTATGAGAGAATGATTTGCAGAGGTCCCAAATGATCTTTGACTCCATGACTCTCATTATTGTCTAATTTTTATAGTCTATTTTGTTTAAAATATGCTCTTATTCCTATTATTTGCATGGCTTCATAAGGTTATCTCTTTATGTGCATGAGTTTATGCCTTAGAGTAATATATTTTTATGGACATACAATACACTTTACCCTCATTCATTTACATATGTGTTACTTAGGTATTGTTATATAGATTATAAGGTGACTATGAGCGAAGGTAAAAATCCTTTCCTTGTTTTAGTGCTCCAAGGTTAAAGATTCCTACCTTGAAAGGTTTTAGGACTAACTTGATGGCTCTTTTTGAGGGTGTAGGTTTCTCCATCTTTGCCATCACATATGTTGATTAATGGATACATACCCAATATGGCTCTATATATCCTCTATCCTTATACTTATTAGGTGTATGTATGGATTGAATGTAATTGTATAAATGTACGAACATGCTAGATGTATAATTAGGGCCATTAAAATGGATTAGTTGATTAATAAGGGTAAATATGTAAAATCAATCAAGGATACACTTGAAGGCCATATCCCCAAAATATTGGTTCTAACGCCTTTCCCGAATCATATCCAATTTTTGAATCTGAATCTTTAACAAGTGAAGATGAGTTAGTCTTTCAAAAGCTTATTTATCCTTGCCCAAAACTTTATCCTAACCAAAGTCGGGTGGCGACTCCATTATTAATGTGATTATCCCATGCATAAATCCTTCAATGACCTTGTTACTTTTGGATCTATTTATCTAAATGCCCCTTTTTAGGATCCCCCAATGATCCTAACACATACCATTATTAGGGTTTACATCAAGGTGTGACCCTACATCTTTTTGGTCCCCCTTTAATCAATAAAAGATAGTAATCACAAACTTGTTAGAGCATAGCTATGAAAATCGAGGTGCTTACACACCATCCTCCATGAAAATAAGTTTTTAAAAATTTAAGAATGTTACTGCTGGTGAGAAAACTAATTATTATACAAGAAGAAGGCAAGCCACCATAAACTTCTAAGGGCAAGGCATAATGATACAATGAGAAAGCTATTGCAATACATTAAGGACACATCCCACAGTATATTAGAGGCACACCACTATGGTATATTGAGGTAAGCTACCACATAGCACAAAAAAAAGACCAAGTAAAAAAGCATGGCCTTTGTAATCTAAATAGTGAATAATAAACTTTTTCATAGTGTTCAACACAATATGCATTATTTAAAAGAAAGCTAAAATATGATTGATAATACAATTGATAAATATTAACAACTTTAAAACTTTCACTCTACTAATGAACAAACTATTTCTTTTTAGAGGTGTTAACCCTACAGGAGGTAAGTCGACACTACTTGAGATCAAGAGTTGAGTAGTATATATATCGTCAAGACAATTAAGAGCATCATGCCAATTTATGTTGGTTTACATATCTTAAAAATTTTGTTCTTGTAATTGAACTTCAATTAGAATTTTTTCATGAGGATATACAATAATTAAAGCAATGAGAGAACTTTTCAATTTCAATCGGTAAAGACTAGGAGCATTGTTTACTTCATAATATTTATCTCTTGATATGATGTTCTAATGGAAGCACTAAAGAATGAAGTATTCATTTATGATATGATGTTCTAATGGAAGCACTAAAGAATGAAGTATTGATTTATGATAAATGCAAAACAATTGCAAAAGAAAACTTAGAAATGTTATAGAATTACCAAGAGTTAATGTTATGAAATTCAAATATATTCTATTAAGGGTTTATGTCTGTGAGGTTTTAGCATATTCTATAGTCTCAAAAGTGAGCCATGCGAGGATAAGTGTATTCATCCTTTCTTAGCCTTTAAGTATAATACTCTATGTATATTCCAAGTAAAGGAGGAAGACATCCTCAATATCTCTAACAAAATTCAACAACATTTTTCTCCTTAGATTTGGATTTAGTTAAATTTATTTTACTGCTTTTTTATTTTAATGTTGTCAATATCTTTGCTCTATTTTGTTCTAATTTTTGGATTCATTGAATTTATTGAGTTTTTTGTTGATTAAAATCTTTACTTAATACAAACCTCCCTGTTACCAGCTTTCTTGGCTTCTTTTAAATGTTTTATAAGTTCATACTTTTGTCGTTTTAAAATTATTCTAATTTACTATTTTGCAATCTCTCAAGTCAAGAATTATTTTCTACAAATCTAATGTTTATTTCTTTTGTTACAATCTATCGATTTGCTAAGCTACATTTGTAAAAGAAAAAAAAGGAGAGGAAATAGACTGCAATAAAGCATAAAAAGTCACCTTTTTTCCTGTGTGAAAGTGAGGAGTCTATCTCTATCTTTATTTAGGTAGAGGGAAATAATCCTCTATCAAGAGAGGCGAGGCGAGGATGATCGATGGTTCCGCACCGTCATTTGCCTTGTCACTATTCTTACATGAGAGATTTAATGAACTAAAAAAATATTATAATTTATACTCCATTTTAATATCCCATCAAATAATAATAATAAGATAGCCATTAAAAGATTATAATTTAATTATGATTTATAATGCAGTATAATAAAAGATAGCCATTCCATTTTAATATCCCATCAAATAAATGAATTTTTTTTATCAAAACAATAGTCAAAAATAAATTTGAAAATTTTTATTTTTTTCCGCAAATGAGAAAATTAATTAAAATTAATCAAATTATGTCTAATTTGCTCTTATATCAAAATTTGTCACATCTATGACAAATTAAAATAAAAAATTAAATAGATAAATTTTCAAAATTAAAGGTGCTAAATGAGTTAGGTCAGATTGATATAAATATAGTCCATTTTGAATCAAATTATCTCCAGTAAGCTCAATTTCAAGTCACATCTTTCTCAATATATTTAACTCAGATTATAGACAAATCGAGTAATTGAGTTGAGGTTTAGAAAAGATTTTAAATTGTTTTTGAATTACAGATTACATCAAGTCATATATAACTTTGAAATTTAATAATAAAGTTATTATTTTGATTTTTACAAATTTTAACAATTTTAATATGGTTAAATTGAGATTAGATCATATTTTTTTGAGCTATATTTTCTAATCAATGAAATCAAATTCATGACCTTTGGAGTTGTAATCCTTTTGTAAAATTAAATCGAGTTTGGATTTTTTTCAAATAAATCTAATATACATGCACACATATATAGATACACATATATATATATATATATATATGTAAAATAAAGAGATTTTTTTTTCTTGACACATAGTCTCAAATAAACTCTTAATAATCAAAATTTTATTTTCTTAATTTTAAAATTTCTAAAATTCTTACTTTTTTATTTTGTATTAATGTTAATAAAGACTAAGTAATTACGAATATTTAATTTTCACATTTATTATTCAATCAATTATGATACATTTCATTTTTTAATATTAATTAATAATTTAATGTCAAATATTAAATAGTTAACTTTAATTTATATATGAAATAAATTTTAATTTTATGAATAATGCATAAGGTATAATTTTTTAAAATCACTCATTTAAAAAAATTCTATAAATATTTGTTAATTTTAAATAATTTTTAATTATATACATTAATATTTATAATTTCATACAAATAACAGAGTTGATAAATTCATGAATTAATAATTCAATTTTGATTTCATAAGTTTTGAAGATCTTTAGATCATAATTAGATTAATATTAATTTTTCCCTTAAAATTTATTTAAGTGTGTGTATATATAAAACATAAAATATTTTTTATCAAGATAATATATATATATATATATATATATATATATATATATATTACCTTGATAAAAAATATTTTATATTAATTGAATAAGATTCAAATTATAATTATATAAGTTAAAAGTAATCTAAAAATTTTAAAACTTAAAATTAAAATTAAATTGATATTCTTAAAAATTTTTAGTTTCTCTTTTATTTTGATTAGATATTAAAATTATCCAAAAATATACAACGAAAAAGGCGAGAATATAACAAGTTGGAATATAATTTTCGAGTAACGCTGTAAATTGTCACTTCTATCCAAAAGCCGTTCTGTACACTCTCATTCAGCACAATTGGTTCCTTGTATCAGATATTGATCCAACGGCTGATATTCAAGAGAAAGAACAACGGCATCGGCTAACGTCTCCCATCAGAACAACACAAAGCAACGCAGATTCCTGACTGTTCTCTCACCACATTCAATCAGTTCTTCTCTGCTCTTCTTTCTCCTCCTCCTCCTCCACTCTCTGATTATAGATTAGACCTTTTCTTTATTTATTTATTTTTAATTTAAAATTTTTTGGTAACCTTAAAAACCTCCAACTGACCTTAAAAGCTATACCCTTTCTCTCTCGCTCACACACACACTTACCAAAAACCTTCTCGAAGCTTCCACGCGCCGACAGGGATCCCGAGACCGGTGTGATATACGGCCCTGATTCAGAGTCAAATTAAACTGCTTTCACATGGAAGCGAGAGCACCTGATCAGCCCTGCACTAGAGTTTTTCCCACTCCGGCTCAAAAATGAAGGCTTAGTCTTTTTCTGGTAATTCCACAATTAATTAAGAATTAAGGAATTTCTTTATTTAGATTTTTTGTTGGTGTTTATCTATGGACTAATCGATCTGTTTCTAGTGATTGATTCTTAATTGACTGTCTGTTGGTGACTGTAATTATAGCTATGAGTTGGTAATCTGGTGTTTGGCTGCTGAGAAAATTTAGAGAATTTGGATTTTAAAGCCTAATTAATGGTTTGGAGATTAGGAGAGTTGAATTGTTAGATTTTAGTTATTTTTGGAGGAACAAAAAAAAAAAAAACAAAGAGATCTCGTTAGTTAGTAGAAGACAAGGGCAATTATACTTCTTTTGTTCAATTCTCTTGGCAATCAAACACTGCGCTAATCCCTTTCTTGTAATTCTTAGAAATCCTGAAAATTTGAGGAATTTATTATTTATTTTATAAAAGTTCTTCTGGAATAATTCCCTTTTATTTTGTACGTTTAAAAAAATATCTTGTTTCTGCTGTTCCTTTCGCTGTTTTTTATTGTAGTATGCTTCAGCATATTCTCAGGCTGCTAGTTGATATGTGTTATTCTGGTAGGATTGTTCTCAAGTAATAATGTCCTTTTATTTGGTTTAATAGTCCAAGTTGGTTTACTTAGAGCATGTTTAATATTGCTATTGCAAAAAGCTATACTTATATTACAATATTTATGACAAGTTTTGAGATATTTTATATTTTCCAGCTAATCCAACAACTGTTGTCAAATCTTCGAAGTTGAGCTTTTTTCGAAATCAATTTTTCGCTCCTAAAACTCATATCGGAAAAATATATTATCAATTAGCAAGGCGGATATTCTTTTATGTTTTTGCCCAAAAGTTGCTATTTGCAATATCAGTGTCAAACTTGGCTTTAGGTTATCGCTTATATGAGTTCGATGGAAGGTTGGTTTACCTGGATAAAAATCAGTTTGTTCTAGTTTCATCTCTCAATTTTTATTTTATATATTATTGGTCGTTCATTGTTGGAACAAAATATCTGATGAAATTTATCAGAATTATTTCAAGCATTTGACTTATTAAAAAGCAATTGAACTTAAATCGTAAATAACAGTTTCATCATAAAGCACAGGTATTGCAATATGTGGTGAGATACCGGGTTAAGTAGCTCATAGGAATGTTTCTAATTCTGATTATGAATTTATGGTGACCAAATCATACGCAGATATAAATTCAATAATCCAATTGCAAAAAATTGATTTCTAGTAACCAACACTGAGATTTAGCTTAAAGCTCAAATCAACTGGTAATACTATAATTGCCCCTATTTTATACCAAGTCGATATGACTGATTCACTTGAAAGACTAAAAAGATTTGCCATTTTCTTGTTTGAACTAGTGAAATCAAGTTCACCCTGCATACTTTGGATAATGCATCTGAAATAAACTATTAATAAGAAAAACAGAGATCAGTGAACTGCTTAGGGCTTGTTTGGAATGACTTCTTCATTACACATGAATTTATAACATAATGTGCTTCTGGCAAACAAATAGAGTAAATTAACTAATAAAACTTTCTTTTTTGGTATATCAGAAAATAATACAAACTTGTTTATTGATTCTTTAAGTATGCAATAAGACTCTCAGATGCAATGTTCAACCGTTATTTTTTGTGAACTCTGAGAATCTCTTCTATTTCTGATCGTTTTTCTGAAATTGAGTCTTTGTTTGCTTGTCAATCCCAATTATAATGCTTTGGATACATAATTTGACGACTTCAATGCTTCCTCAGGTATGAACAGCTAGCAGCATGTAGCATTCATTCAAGTTTGTGGTAAATTGAAGTAATGGCATCTTGAGTTTATATCTCTTTCTGTACTGTTCCATCTTCCAAAGTTCACATGGTTTCTGCAGGGGAAAGAGATAAATTTGCTTCTGATGAATTGCAGAAAAGACACTGCCCAGATAATAGAAGTCACATGACACAAGCAGTTGATGATACTGGAAATCGTATGCCACAAAATCAAGAAGTTAGTCCTGAGAAAAGTTTGCAGGATCCTGATTCTGGAGTCCATATAATGCAGTTAGATAAAGAAGGAAACATCTCCTCTATAACATCCGGTGGAGTGTCACAAACCCAAGTCACTCGTTCCAGTGCTTCTCAATCTCGTCAGGAGGGCAGAAATCTTATTGAGCGTGAAAAAGTATCAGAGGATGGATATCATTGGAGAAAATATGGGCAGAAATTTGTTAAAGGAAATGAATTCATACGAAGCTATTACAAATGCACACATGTAAGCTGTCAAGTGAAGAAGCAATTGGAGCGTTCTCATGATGGCAAGATTTCAGATATTGTGCACTTTGGTCAGCATGATCATCCTAAACCTGAACTTAATGTCCCAATAGCCATTGGCTTCGCGCTGTCTGTTGAAGAAAAAGCTGATGAACCTTTATCAACTGGCACAGAAGGTAAGAGAAAAATATCAGTTATCTCTAGTTTTGGCTTTTAATTAATAATTAATCTATTTTAACCTCATCCAAAATAAAATAATGAAATGAAGAAAATCATGCACCTTGTTTAATCAAGTCATCGACTGCCTCTCCAATTTCAGTTGTTACCTCAAGAGAGGATGTGAAATGTGTGCTGACAGATTCAAATAGAATAAAAGAAGAGGTTGATGATGAAGACGATCTGCCCTCAAAACGACAGTATGCCCATAAAGTAATTATGATTTTTTTTACTGGTTATCAGTTAGCTAATCCCTTTTATTGGTTTTTTTGCCTATAACTTAAACAGGAAGAAAGACAACTATAGTGTTGAACTTACTCCTGTAGATAAGCCAAACAGTGAACCACGGCTTGTTGTTCAAACTTTAAGTGAGGTTGATATTGTGAATGATGGGTACCGTTGGCGCAAATATGGGCAGAAAATGGTTAAAGGAAATCCAAATCCAAGGTAAATAATTAATTATTTAATTTTAATGACCTCATGCAGGGTAAGGCACTCGGCAGGTTAATTACATTTATAGTCCTAATGCTTTGTGTTTGTGACTTGTAACCAAGTCCTCATATTTCAAATTTTTCTTTTTAATAAAGTCTTGATACTTCTCAAGACTTTATTAAATAACAATATCATAACTTAATTGATATCTTCTGCAAAGTACTATAACTTCTAATAAAGTTAGTTTGGCATTTGACATGTGGTGTATACCTGTATTTCTCTTCTGATCATTGCTTATAAATGCATTTCCAAAGAAGTCTCCTAATATTTGTAGCACATTCAAGAGATATCTATATTGATCTATGCAGAGAGAGCAATACCTTAATTTATGTAATGTGATGTAAGCATTATGCTTAATTTAGTTCTGCCCTTGTGTTATGTAGGAGCTACTACAGGTGCTCAAGTTCTGGATGTCTAGTTAAGAAACATGTGGAGAGAGCATCTCATGACCCGAAAGTTGTTATAACCAGTTATGAGGGGCAACATAACCATGACATGCCTCCTTCAAGGGCAATAACTCTTAATGCAACTGCTCTGAATGCTTATACGACTGCTGCCAACAGTGGTGAATCAGGAGGAAGTGATTTTGTTCATAATAGTTCAGGTCCCAGTGGAAACTCGAAGGAGCAACGGAATAGCCAGTCAAGAAGTAAATCTAAAGGAAGTGATGTTAGTGGTTCAGATATGATTATCCATTCAGGTTCCCATAATGATAGTAAATCAGCTAAGATGCAGAATGGCAAGTCATTTGCTACAAAAGGAAGTGATGCTACTGTCAGGGACACAGTGGTCAGTACCAGTTCAGTTTCTGAGGAAAGACCGGATAAGCAACACAATGGCGAATCAAGAACTGAACCTAAAGTGAATTGCGCTGCATATACTGTTCATACTATTACTCCAGGTCCAGAGAATAATCCAACTGAGCAACACATACCAAACGCGGAGCCTGTCCAAAGCTAATTAAAGATTGATTTTTAGGTGATGGGCAACTAAATTCAGCTATGTAGATTATTACAATAGGTAAATAATCCTCAACAGATTTATAGGGTCTTGGAGATATTTATGTAACTACCTTCATTTTAAACGTTATAATTTTAATAATTATCTTCTGAATCTTACCCTCTTAACTGATTTATTTCAATATTTGTTCTAGCAGAATTGAGTTGGGCTTAAATCATCTAGATTGGAAAGATGATTTCGTAACTCTTTTGCTCCAGTTGCTAATGAAAATGATCACTTGGGTTTCATTCCATGAGTGATGGTTGTGAATTCAATGCTTATAGAATTTAACTGATGGAAGCTTGATTAAATTCAGATTGTTGAAAATAATGATAGAATTGATCAAGTACCCAAGTTCATTTTTCGAGTGCTCGAGTCATTGACTGGATGCCCATGCCTCGTTAGTTTCAGATAGCATTTCATTTGAACGGATAAGATGATACTTAAGAATCCAACGCCTATATCACCAATTTTGACTGTTTCTAGGCCGGGCAAAGAAAAAGGCTCAAGGGATGGAAATGATCTCAAACAAAGTGGCCAACATTCCACATTTGGAAGAAAATCAAACAGCTCAGACGACCACTTTCCTCGTGAAAACAATTAAGAACAAAGGGTGAGAGAGAAAAAAAAAATGGAAAAACTAGAAGTTGTGCTGCAGCTGGTTGTCCGCATTCCACAATGAGAGTGAAAGGGTACCCTGTTTTCACTTCCATGCACAAGATGCCACCAAATCTCTGCTCATCCAACCAAGATACAGAGCCCCATCTCTCTCTTCAAGCCTATATTTATCACAATAGTTCTCTAGCAGACTTTTGATGGTGTTGTTCACCAAGGAGCTTAAAGGGTATGGAGTAAACCCTGCCATTGTGAACCGCAACTTCCACTTCCCAAGAAGCTCATGTCGTTCCACCCTCTCGGTTTCCTCGCATGCTATTATGTTAACAACATCCCTTGCCAGGCAGTGCTGCTCCACATTTATCCGCTCTTTATGCTCTCTTGGGAGGGTCACATCAATTGATTCAAACATGGCTGTATAATAGTTTAGCGTCTCAAGGAACCGAGGGACGAATGCAGCAGTATTTGTGTTAGATTCCTGCTCAACAAGGGTTACTACCCTCGGAGACAGGCTTTTAACCAGCCTGAGCAACCGGTCCCTATGATTCTGAGTGCTAACGCTTTCATCAGGCATGTGGTGAAGCACAAACGCAAAATTCACCGCTAGAGCCTCCCCATATTGAACACCAAGGTCCTCTACCTGAATCTCACAACCAGACATTTCAACGCCATGAAACTCAAAGGGCACCTTAACTGACTCAGCAAGCTTACCTAGCCTCTTCCCCACAATATTCAGTCCTCCTCCACGGGCGTATGCTGATGTGGAATCATCAATGCCTGTAATGCAGATATGGGGAGGTCCACCAGGTCTAGCTGCAAAGGCCTGGATTAAAGTAACCCATTGACTACCCTGACCAATTTGGAAATCAATGATGTGCACTCTGCTTTCATCTTTCATGGCTTCTGCAATGGCACCATTTGCAGACATGTATCCGAACTTGAAATAGGGACACACCTCGTACAGAAGGTGCATGTAAGAGAGCAGCTCAGCACTGGCTGGTTCTTTGCATCTCAATGCTTTGTAGATTGAACTTCCAGAGGAGGCAAGCCGAGCAACAAGCCCTTCCAACATGTAAGCACCCAATCTTTGAATTGGTTCACCACAAACTGAAACCATCCGTCGCAGTTCATCCATTAACCACTGTGCCATTAGCAGATCATTATCTGACACTGCTTTGGCACAGGCGATAAGGACATGTTTTAGGTCCCCTCTAGAAATAGCCTCCATAATTTGTCTCAAGATATCCATTTCGGGTGACACAATGCTTGTCCCATTCTGAAAGGTGCTTTCGATACTGTCAATAATATCAGAATCAGGACCCAACATTACAGTTTCTAATTCTCTCAACTTGTTCCTAAAGTCGTTGACATCATCAGTTATGCAGGAACCACTTACTGGAGAACCATAATTGTTGTCAGGAGAATGGTGTAGATCAGAGAGATACGAGTGAGACTCTTGCTGCGAAATGGGGCTTCCATTGGATGAGAAACCAAGGGTTGATGGAGAGTTATAAACAGCATAACTGCCATTTGCTAAAGATGACTCCAGGGTGCAGTATTGTTCATGGGCATTCAGAAAGGATAAATGAGTTCCTTGGCTGCTGCGATTGTAGCATAGTTGTTGCTCTAAGGATTGGAATTGAGGCATGCAGTAAGCCTCAATTTCCTGGACTGGCAGGTAGTGCAATCTGCTGGACATGCCTCTTCTTCTGAGTTGTTGTGATGCTTGCATCTATCCTCTTAGTTGAACTGGTGCTGCGCTGCTTTACCATTAGCAAAAGGGACAACCCAAATAACTTTTTATAGCAATGTAACTAATAATGCAACTGCAAAAATGCAGCAAATAATCAATGTACTATGGTTTTCATCAGTGACTTTTAGATGCTCTTTAACAAATCAGCTAATTATTTGCACTGCAACAACAAAACTTGACTAAATTGAAATAAGAAGCTCTGAGATCATTTACTTATATTTCAAAATGAGCTCCATGGAGCAAAATGCTGCTGTAGACCAACATAATCTGCAACAACAACAACAATAATGAAAATAATGAGTTACAAAAGCATGGCCGACATTTATAAGAACGAAAATGATATTTGGGAAATTTCAGTGAGATTTTTTCGTGGTAAAAAAATATATAGCAACAAAAAATCATCACCAAACTACAATTTTCTGTTACAGCAAACTGGAATGACACATTAAACTATCAGCACAGATTATTGATAAATCATTTTGCAGTAATCAGCTTCCATATTATTCAAAATCACAAATGAATAAAAAAACAAAATCCCAGTCCCAGGGATCAGACCACTGATGTTCCTATATTAGGGTGAGAATTGCATTGGCCCCAAAACCAAAAACACGCACATTAGCTGTCAGTTCAAGACAGAATGATTCATATGGGACAACATATATTATAGAATATGCAAAATTTCACCTTTCAAAACCGGAAAACATATCTATGACCCAAACAGATACTATGATCCGCTCTTTAAGTACTTCTTACTCATTCTTATTTTACTTTAATTTGCTGCAGATAAGTACAGATAAGTATAATCAAAAGAAGGGTAATGAGCACATAACAAACTAATGATAACAAAATACATTATCATTCAAAAAGGGATGGTTCAAAAACTCATGGCACTTTACAGTAGGCTCCTACAATAGACAAAAAAAACAAACAAACAAACACACACAAAAATTGAATCATTCTCTTCTCTTTTCACCCCAGTTCTCTTTTTTTTTTTTTTTTTGCTACATAATGCGGCTTCTTCTTCTTCTTCTTCCTTTGTTTCTTTCTCTCTCACTTCATTTTGATATGATGATAGATTTAGACCATATTAAAATAAGAAAATAATTGTTCAGGTAATTAAAACACAAATTCATTCCAAGAGAACATTTATTCTTCCCAAAAACTAAAACCCAGATTCAAAAAAGAAGAAAAAGTTGTTTGATAAACAGATGAACAGGTAATTGTAGACAAATCCATTTCTTGGATTACTACCAACACAGACATATCACATAAACAAATACAACTGACCATGCTAATTCACAAATGAGTGCACATTTCAGGTTGAAACGAAACAGAACCTTAAAATTCAAATCATAAACATGAAGAATTACTATTCTCGAAACAGAGTCCAAAAAGAAAAAACCCCATCATTAACAAATCCAACACCAACCCATTTTTAAAATTACTGCAGCAGAAACTAAGTTCCATTGGAATATAACAAAAAGCCAAATAATTATGGTCCAGAACAGAGGATTTCAAGGCAAGCAAACAACTGACAAAAAGAGCGACAATTGTCTCTTTATTTTAAAACAGTTCCAATTTGAACAAGTTAGCACAGCATAATTACCCACCTTGGTTTGAGGAATCCTTAATTTTGAGATAAATCAGTGGCAGCAGAGAGAGAGATAGAGAGAAAGAGACAGAGAAGAGCAGAGTATGATAAAGAGGAGAGAAGCAGAGCATAGCATTAGTATTTATTATTTTAAAAGATAATAGTAATATTAATTTATAATAATTGAGGAATAGTCTCCAATGGTAAAACTACATTTCCACCGCTAATAATGTACATAACAAGCTGTCTGATGGAATCTTGTGCCCAATTAATTGACACAAATGCCCTTCTTTTGTGAAGAATTTTTTTATAATTGTAATATTAAAAAAAAGAATTATGATATTCTTTCTTTTAATTATTGCCTAAAATTATTATTTAAATGGATTATTTAGGATTCTGGTAAGAGTGATTGTGGCTTTTATTTTTATCTTGTTCTTTCTTATTTCTCAAGAACAAAATTAAAGAAAAGGCAGAAAATTCTGGCTATTTTCCAACAAATTATTCATAGTGAAGACTATCTGCTAAAATATTTATTTATTTGAAGTTGACAGAATATTGAAGATTAGAAATTTGTGTTGGCAAAAAAGAATAATTCCAAATTTTCATTAATATGGACTTTGCAGGTTTAGATTCTTATTCTAGCAAAATAGTTGACTTCCTTCTACCTCTTGTTTTTTCTACAAATGAATTCCTTCTTTTAAGAATGGAAAGTAATTTATTCAAAAAGACAAACGTAATAAACTGGAGTCAACTGCAAAATTTTGTAAAAGATGAAGTAAACAATCAATGGAGAAATTTGTGGGAAATATAAAAGAAACTTAATCCCATTTAGGTTAGATAATAAAATGATAACAAGAATTATAACAAATAATTTTCTTTCATAAATTAAATGCTAAAAAAATAAATAGAAGTATTCATTAAGAACTAATCAACCAAGGATCATAGACTACAGTAACAATAATAGGATCAAATACAAATCCTCTTCAAAGTTATTCAATTTCAACTCACACAAATCAAATTAAATTAGAGATCAAATCATAAAAAAAAAAAACTTTTATTTTTTGCTAAGATGTTAAATAGTGCATGAAAACTACCTTGATATCAATGTTTTTAAAATTGGATCAGTTAATAAATCAGTCAGCTAACTAATTTTTGATTTGATCAGTTCAATCGATTCGATTCAATTGATTTAATAAGAAATAAAAGTTTAAAATATTATTAAAATAATTTTAAAAATAAAAAATATTATAAATATTATAAATATATTTATAATAATTAAAAATATAAAAATCATCTTAAAAACTGAATCAATCACGAGTTTGATGTCCTATTTTATTGATTCGACTGGCTAGTCCGATTCAATTTTTAAAACATTACTTGAGACAGCTTGATAAGTGTCCAAAAAACTTATTATTAAATCCAATTAGGCAGAAGTAGATTTAAAAGATTTAAGTTGCATCTCCTAAGCAACTTGGTAGTAAAAGGCTCTAGTTAAGTTACTAGGAAAGAGAACTTATGCAAGAATTGTTTGCCAAATTTCTATAAGTCATTTGTGTCATTCATTGTTTAACCCCTTTTATTGTGTGTTATTGAAAATTTTATTTTCACATTATTTCCCAAATGCTATTTTCACTTTCCCTTTAAGGCGTACATGAGACAGCAAGAAGGAAACTATTATAACTTGAAAAGAAAATCCAATCAAAGAAAGAGGCATAGCAACTTTTGCACCTTATCCTGCTCTCTCAAAGCTTATTACATGGTCTCCTTTGCCATCACACGTTGATTACATATTGTGTCCATCTCAATACCACGCCTCTGCAACAGAAATTTGATTAAGATTATGAATAAAATAATTTATAAATAAATAATGTTATCTTAGGTGGGACTGAAAATTTTCATATCCATTTTCAATAATTTCTCTTGTTAATTCGTAGAAGAAGCCTAATTTGCAGCATTTTCTTGATTGCTAAGGGTGACATGGTAAGTACATTTTAACTGTTATAAGTTGTGATTAAAATAGTACTAAATTTATTGGGCGAAACGTAAAGATTCCTTATTACAAGTAAAGAAAAAAAGTTACAAACTAATAAATCATCTGCTGGCCTAGAACTTAAGGAAATAATTAGGATTTGGTCAGTTTTAGGCTTAGTTTATTTTACAGAAAATAATTTGTTTAATGTAAATATTTTTTAGAAAATTATTTTCTAAATTATATATTTTCTAGTATTTAAAATAATTACAAAAAAATTAATTTTTTATTTAGAAGATTATAATAAAATTTAGATTATAAATATTTTATATTTATATTATTTATTATTTAATATAAAAAATATACTAAAAATAAATCTTTATGAGTTTCATTTATAATCTGCAATTATCATGTGGTCAATGATGATCGGTAATAGATGTTGATAGTCAAAGATTGTCATTTCTAATAAATATATATATTTATATAATTTATTTTTTATTTAAATGAGTTTGCTAAAGTTGAAAAATTATTTTTCGTTTTCAAAATAAAAATTTTTTTAAAAAAATGATTTAATTTTTATTTTAACTAGAAAAAATTCTTTTATTAATAAATTTTTTTAAGAGATTCTAAATGAAATATATATATATATATATATATATATATATATATATATATATATATATATATATAT
>CATIWR010350144.1:0-13948 GCA_949677035.1 Omphalea diandra
AGGCTAACACAAAACCTCACTACTTGGTGTTTAATGCTCACACCTAACAATTACAATTTCATAAAAAAGATGAAGAAAATGAGCAGCAAAGATTGAGAGCTTTAATCACTTGTAATAAATTCCTTAGCAACCTTATTCATGGATTTTTGGTGGAGTATTTATAGCCAAACTTCAGCAAAGAGACGTTGCAGATCATAACTCATCAAATCTTTGAGACATGCTTGACAGATTTTGCATTAAATGCTTGTCAGGATGAAATCGCGGTCGCTACTGCATTTCGCGGTCGCGAAATCCAAATTCTTCAAGGGAAACCCCATTTGTGTCTAACGGCTAGTCCATGTGACAACTTCTTATTAGTTCACTAGGAAAATATAGTCGTTGTCTTTTACCTACTTTTAGAAGTCGCGGTCGCGAGTTTTCTTGCATAGGCCGTGACAAAGGACGCGAATCCATCTGCCAAAGTGGTCAACTTTCTTCCACAGGATTCATGGTCGCTACCAATAAGATGCCTCCATGAAATTTGACTTCTAACAGTCTTCTGGGATACTTGTCAAGCTGTGGTTGTGGACTTGCTTCCCTCTTGAGTTACTTTGAAATTCGCGGTCGCGACTAAGGCGTGACTTTCATCGTGAATTCGTCTGTCACATTTTGGCTTCTTCTTTTCCAAAGGTCGCGGCTGAGAATGGCTCCGCTATTTTGCCTGCTTGAGTTTCAGCATGTCTTAACATGAGTCGCGGTCGCGAATCCTAGTTTGCAGTCGCGATTTATATGTCACTTTGGAGTTTATCAACTCCTTGCATATCTTCTTGAGAGATTGATTCATTTCTGCAAAATCAACACTTATTTGAAATATTAGTGATGATCAATATACTTTGTCAAGATCAAAAGAGGTTCTTAACTTAGGATTAATTATCCTAGTCAAACAATATGTTATGTCTTTAATTAATTGATTACATGAAACCCCCTATTTGGTTAGATATCCCTCATCCCCATGGTGAATGAGTGTACATATTATGTTTGGTGTGGATGTATGAAAGGATGTTATATATATGATTAAGCCCATTCTAATATGGACTAAATAATTGATAATGCCAAAATTTATAGATATGAACCCGATCTTTAATGGAGTAAAGATGAGTTGGGCCTTTTAGTTGACTTATTTGGACCACAACCCATTACTCAAAATTTTATCTTGACCAAAGATAGGTGGTGACTATAGTTAAGTACACGAGGTATTACCAAAATATTGCCCCTTTAGGTTCCTCTTTGGCCACTTGATCTTTTTGCAAGCCTCTACCTATCAAGAGGTCTATTCACCATGTGAAAGGACTAGCAAGGGAATTGCACAACCTTCTGCCCCTCGTTCTCTTTTCAACATGAAAGGAGTAACTCGTGAGGAAAAGGAAAGATACAAAGCAAATCTCTCCAAAACCATCCTCCCAAACAAAAGATAAGAGTCACATGTAAGATTTCACTCGTTCAATTGCAATCATGAAACAAGGCACTCAAGTGGTAACTTCACTGAGGAATAACAAAATTGACTTCACTCATCAATAATCTATGGTTCACTTTTATAATTTTGCCTTATTAATTAAATTGTCTATAACATTTAGTATAATTACACATACCATGTGCATTAGGTCGATCCTATATCAAATCGATAAGTTGTTTGAACTTGTGATTAAGCTTTATTCAAGCTTAAGAGATTATACAAAGGGTTTATCACTTGTAAGCCAAGTACATTTAAGTATATGAAATAAATGGTATATGACAATCATCCATTAGGTTTGTGGGAGCCATATACTCTAATAACTCTATAAACATATAAGCTTGTGTAGGAACTCTAGTACCATGGAATAGGATGCCCATCTTCTTTTGATTGCATTTTCTTCCAAAGAAGAGTGGAAATCCCTAAAGAGTATAAGTAACTCTTGTAACTTTTACGCCATTGATATAAATCCTTGTGTATATTAGATTTCCTGCCATATGAATTGAATCCCTTGATGTAAATATATTTGTACGCCTCATTCCTCACTTATGTAGAAAACCCTTAATAAAGTTATTCTCTTTATTACAATATTCATGCAAATATCCATGTAACACCCTATCTATGTAAAATAATTTCTTTATAGACAATTATGTATATTATAGTTCCTCTTTGTATAGAAATTGTGTAGTGTATTTTAAAATTACCACCTTGCCTAGTTTGAGGTAACATACATATTCATTATTCCCTATTGATATATGAATGTACCACTTCTAGGAAATAGCTACTGAACCTTATGTGTGGGAGGAATAAGATTCGAAGTATATATGTCTATATGTGAATAATGTGAGCATCTCAAGCATATAATTTTGGTGCATAATTTACATATATTTCATAACTTATTCCTTTCAAATATTGATGATCTTATGTTTATTTTGCATATGGAAGGGATTAAAGGAAGTAGATTTATGTTTTATAGGCTTAAAAAGGAGAGAAGTAGCCAAAAAGCATGAAATAAGTCATGATAGTTTCATATTCTCAATTCTTTAGCATTGCTCAATATTTTAAGTATATCTCCCTCTACAAAGTTTCAAATGAGATGATTCATAAGCCATTTAAAAGCTAAGACATAAGGCTACAACTTTTATGTTTTGCACTTGAGCTCATTTATCCATTTTTGAGGTAAAAAATGGGTTGCACGTAAGCATAGCCATGCACCCAAGAAAGCAAGTTTAGCAAAATGTTTTCAAAATGGAGAAGCACGACTGTGTGCCCTTGGAAACCCAAAAATGCAAATTTTAAAACCCTATAAACTCTTTATTTTCCAATCCCTCAAGCAACCTACTTAGTAAACACCTCAAAAGCACTATTTAAGGAGGTAAAACCCTATGAATTTAAAACATATAAGGAATCAAATAACCATCCAAAAAGTAAAGAAATAAATCAAGCAAAGGTTTAAGAGCAAAGAGGAGCAAGAAGGCAATAATTTAAGAGCTTAGAGAATTAAAGTCTATGGCTTCAAATGTCATTAGTTTGACTATTTCTTCTTCTCTTTCTTCCATTATGAGCTAATTTTCTTTATGTTAGTGTTGCAAATAGATCTTATGTGACTCATATTATTTTTCCTTAATGTAAGTATTTTGGTTTCATTCATTATTTGTGCTAGCAATTATTAAGTGCTTCATACTTGAAGAACTGGCCATTGATCATCTTAGTTTCATGAATCAACAATTATGAGATGTTTTGTATAGAAAGGTTTTGTTGGACTAGGATGGTTAATCCTAAGTCTTGGACTTCTTTTGATCTTGACCAAGGAGATTGATCATATATAATATTTCAATTAAGTATTGTTTTGCAAAATGAAGTTAGTTTTTCCATTGGAAGTTGAAAGGATTGCATAATCTTCAAGAAGGCAAAGTTCATCCAAATTTGCGGTCAGTGGTCTGTAATTAACGATCGCGACTTAGTTCTAAGAAAGGGTGAAGCTCGACTAGTGGGATTTGTGGGCATCTTCGTTGTCACGACTCATTCAAAGATGGGAGTGCCAAAGTCACAGATGAATTTCGATGTGTGTCATGCCTTAGTCGTGACTGCGACTTTCAAAGTGTTTAAAGAGGGAAGCTAGTCCACCATCATAGCATGCCAAGTGTCCCAGGTATCCATTGGAGAACAAAATTTGCAAGGGCCACATTTTGGGTAGCGATCGCGATTCAAGAAGAAGAAGAACGTCCTTCAAATAGAATAATTCGTGTCCTCAGTCGCGCCATTTACAAAGAAAAATCATGACCATGACTTTTATGAGCAGTTAGACTACAATAACTATATTTTCTTGATAGACCAATGAGAAGCTACTACGTGGACTAGCCGTTAGAGACAAATGGGTTTTTTCGCTGTAATTATTGGCTTCTGTATGGAAATTTAGATTTTGCAACCGCGATTAACCAGTAGCCACCATGACTCCTGCCTAACATGCAATTAATATAGAATCTACCTAGCATGTATTGAAGATTTGTTAAGCTTTAAAACCTAACATCTCTTTGGTAGGTATAGGGCATAAATACTATACCAAACAGTGATGAATAAGTAAGATAGAGAATTCATTACTTATGTTAAAGCTCTTAGTCTTTTGCTATTCATTTTTCTTCTCTTCGTTATGAGATTGTAAGTGTAGGGTGTGAGCATCAAACACCAATTGTAAGAAAGGTTGCAGTGTGAGCTTATGAAAACACTCAAGAGAGGTTGTTATGTGAGTCTTAAAAACACATAGTGTAAAGGTTATTGTGTGAGCCTTAAAAAAACAAAGTGTAAAGGTTATTGTGTGAGCCTTGAAAACACAAAGTGTCAAGGTTAGGTGTGAGCTTAGAAACACTATTTTGAGTTAGTGGAACACCCAATTGCAATGACTTGGGGAGTGAACATAAGGTTGATTATACTTGAACCACTATAAATCGTGTGCCTCATTTTCCACTCTCCTCTATCCCTTACTTTTAATTTTTTTTATACACCAATTTAACCCCCCATTCTTGGTGCCTAGAGCCAACAAGTGGTATCGAAGCCAAGTCTCACATTTTAGCCTTAATTGGGTGAGCAAAGTTCATGGCAAAAGAGGAAATTCACTCACAACTCAAGCCTCACTTTGATGGATTCGACTATACTCATTGGAAGTATAGGATGAAAATTTACCTTGATACATATATGGTGGACCTTTGGGATGTGGTTGTCAAAGAATGGAAGCCACCCACTAAAGTAGTGGATGGAATTGAAGAACTTATTCTAAGGAAAGAATGGGTTGAAGGTCACAAGATATCAAATAACAAACATAAGAGGGCAGTGGCCACTCTTCTAAGCTCTCTCTCTAGAGAAGAGATTATAAGAGTGCAACATTGCCAAACAACACTTGCATTTAGAAGACTATTGAGAACTACCATGAAGGCACAACATTAGTTAAATCAAGCCATTTAGAGATGTACGTGACGAAATAAGAGCTATTCATGATGAAGGACCATGAAAGCATCACCAAAATGATGAATAAACTCCTATCCATCATCATCAACACGAAGAAATTTGGAAGGACTCTCACCAACTATGAGGTAAACACAAAAATTCTTAAAACTTTATGTTTAGATAAGTTTAATGCTAGAGTGTGTAGTATCCAAGAGTCCAATCCAGAGATTGGAAAGGTTCCAACATATGTGTTGATAGACAAACTCTTAACTCATGAGTTGGCCTTACAAAAGGATGAGCAAATTAAGAAGTTAAGAGGCTAAGGAGATAAACTAGGAAAAGAAAGAAGAACCTTGGCACTCAAATCCTCAACAAAGGAGAAGGAGGTAGAAATTACCTCTAGTGACAAAGAAAGTGACAAAAAAGAAGAGGAGCTAGCAATGCTCTTAAAAAGGATAAAGGAGTTGATTAAAAAAAGAAAAGAAAGAAAAAGCTTCAAGAAGACAACTCCTAATCCAAGAGAAAGATCTAATGAATTCATTTGCTATGAATATGGCAAGCAAGGCCACATCAAATACGATTGTCCCAAAATTAAAGAGGAAGAAGAGATGGGACAAGGAGAAGAAGAAGAGTTTTTCAGCCACCTGAAATGATAGCTCAAGTGAAGATGAAGAAGAAGGAGAAGTTGCCAATATTTGCTTCATGGCACAAAAAGATTCTCCAATAAGGTAAGTACTTCTTCCCACTCTCATTCTGATTTTAAATTTGATGAGATAAATGAAGAGCTTCTAGAGGTTCTAACTACGAAATGTGATAAATACAAGTCACAAATAAAGTCTTATAAAAGAAAATGTCAAAAATTAGAGGATGATTATAAATCCCTCAATGACATTGTAAGCGAATTGAGAGCATCAAATGATGAGATAAAAAATCTGTGGAAAATCTTTCTACATCATCTTCTTCATTGGCTTCATTAAGAAAGGAGAATGACTCTCTAAAGGGAGAAGTCATTGAGCATAGAAGCTCAATCTCTAAGTTCTATAAAGGAAAGGAGGCCTTAGACATATTGATTGTGTCATAAAGACCACCACTAATTAGACATGGTCTAGGCTTCAATGTTGCCTCCTCATTATCTCAAACCATATTTGTTAGATCTTCAGAACCTCAAACTTCAAGTGTTAAGGTAATTAGGAAGGAAAGTACTCCTAGCAATAAGAAAACCTCAAACCATCACATTTCTGCATTATTTTCCCTTAGTATCAATCTAGGTTGTCAAAATAAAAAAGGGAGAGATTGTTGGATTAGGATGGTTAATCCTAAGTCTTGGACCTCTTTTGATCTTGACAAAGGAGATTGATTATATCTAATGTTTCAATTAAGTATTGTTTTGCAAAATTAAGTTAGTTTTTCCATTAAAAGTTAGAAGGATCATAATCTTTAAAAAGGCAAAGTTCATCCAAATTCGCGGTCAGTGGTCTGTAATTCGCGACCGCGACTTAGTTCTAAGAAAGGGTGAAACTCGGCCAGAGGGATTCGCGGGCATCTTTGCTATCGTGACTCATCCAAAAATGGGAATGCCAAAGTCACATATGAATTCGCAGTATGTGCCACATCTTAGTCGCGACCGTGACTTTCAAAGTGATTAAAAAGGGAAGCCAGTCCACCATCTTAGCATGCCAAGTATCCCAGGTATCTGTTGGAGAACAAAATTAGCTAGGGCAACATTTTGGGTAGCCATTGCGATTTAAGAAGAATAAGAATGTCTTTTAAACAGAAGAATTTGTATCCTCAATTGTGCCCTGTACAAAGAAGAATCACAACCGCTACTTTTGTAAGCAGTTAGATTACAATGACTATATTTTCCTCATGGACCAATGAGGAGCTACCATGTGGACTAGTCATTAGACTTAAATGGGTTTTTTCGTCACAATTTTTGGATCGTGTATGGAAATTTGGATTTTGCGACTGCGATTGACCATTAGCGGCCGCGACTCTTGCCTGACATGTAATTAATGTAGAATCTGCCTAGCATGTCTTGAAGATTTATTGAGCTTTAAAGACTAACGTCTCTTTGGTGGGTAGGGGGTAGACCTTTGATGCCAACGGATCAGAGTAAGGGGCAGATACCGAAGAACTTTTGGCCTAAAAATAAAAAAAAGCTTTCTACTAATTTCTAAATGCCTAAGAACCCTAAGTTCACAGGGATGTAGGATCCTAAGAACCATATCTTGTATTATATGCTTACCATAAGTGCATCAGGGTTTTACTTGAGACCATAGTGGATTTGTTTGAGTTGTCATTTTAAAGATCTTCAAAGACTTGGTACTTCACATAGTCTAAGGTAATTAAGGGAGATTTGAAGGAGCTACCTAATGCATTTCAAAAACACTATACCTATAACTTAGAGTTGGAGTTCATTTTATAGGATTGGAGGATTTAAAGCAAAATAATAGAGAGGGGTTTAATGACTATTTTGGAAAATGTTCGTAAAGGTGAGGATAAGGTTGACAAAAAGAAAGCAAGTTAAAATGATTATCAAGGTAGCTTTATTAGGAATTGGCATGCACATCTGAGGTATGCTAATAAAGACTTTTAAAGATTTTAGGGAGGTAGGAATTTAAACAAAAGATTTGAAGTAAAATTCTTAAAGATAATATATAGGGTGAAGGAGCTACTAGCCATAACAACAATTAGACACACACAAAGCCATTGATGTGAATATAGTATACTTATCAAGACAATTTGCAGACTTGAGCTTGACATTTTCTAAAGCTTTTGACTAACTTTTGAAAAAGTTACTTTTATAACCATTGCCACTAAGATAGTCATTGAGTCTTTTGCCAAGAGGCTACGATGCTAATGCCTACTGTGCCTTCCACTAAAGTGCTAGTCATCATACAAAGGCATGTTATAGACTTTGCCATGAGATATAGGATCTGATTGACTCTAAGACCATTATTTCACACATAATAGGACAATCAAGCATTCAAGAGAATTCTTTCCCTAATTACCAAAATGTACCACCTCTTACTTAAGGAACCTTTATGATTGGATCTAGAATCAATGGAAAATTATGATCACAAACCTATAATAATTTGTAGTCAATCCATGGGAAAACTCTAACGCGAAAGAGAGAAAGATTGGAAAAGAGAATAATACATAGGAAGCTAACAATAAGGAGAATGCAGAGACTCAAGTAAACCATATCACTAGAAGTGGTGGGTATTATCTAGATAAAGAGGTGAGTAAAGAATCTCAAATGGAAAAGGAGCTTGAAAAGCCTTAATTAGGGAAAAAGAAGAAAGTCATGTTATTATGAAGTAATTGAAGAAGATGCCCGCATACATAAATTTATAAGAATTCCTGATATCCTCCTAAAAACATAAGAAGACAATGATTGAGGTGTTATCTAGCCTCTCTATATCTAAGGAAGCAACACATACTGAGGTAGTTTCTTTGGTAAGGAACTTGAATAAAAAGAAGGTTGTGTTTATAAACGACGACTTGCCTATAAAGGGGAAGAGTTATAACATGACATCATTTATTAGAATAGAAGCAAAAGGAAAGCGCATGCATTGTGTCATGGTTGATGATGGGTCAAGAATCAATATATGCTTGCTAAAGTTGCTACCAAAGTTCAGGACGACCACTACAGACGTTGAGACTTTAGAAATGATCATTTGGGCAAATGATGATAGCAAAAGGTCAATCATAGGAACTTTTAAAACTTTGGTGAAGACTGAAGTTATAGAATCAATGGTAAATTTCATAATTTTGGACATTCTAGTGACCTTTTCATTATTATTAAAAAGACCTTGATACCACCTTCTGTGAGGAATGCCTTCTATCATACCACCTTCTGTGAGGAATGCCTTCTATCTTGCATTAGAAGGTGAAGATGCATATGAAGGAGAGGTATGCATGAAGAATTAGGAGAAGTGGTTTTCAGCCTTGAGTATTGCTATACCACACTGAAGAAGATTTTAGACTGTAAGAGTCACTATTGAGTGAGTGGATTACAAAGTGATTAATATCATGCATAAGATGAAATTCCTCTTAAGGCAAGGGCTTATAAAAGATGCCACAAGTATTTCTAAATTTTTAGATATTTTAATTCAGTCTGCCAAAGTAGGGTTAGGGTACTAAGAAAGAGGAGACAAGTGCATGATTAAGGAAAGTGAGATCATGGAAAAATAAGTGAAGAATCAACTAGACTAAGGCTTCATAGATGATTTAAAAAACACATTTTCTATAAAAAAAAAAGTGTATATTAATATTAAGAAATTTAGGCTAAGAGAAAGTTTAAAGACACTTAAGAAAAAGGGTTAGAAACTCAAAAGCATTACTAGAAAGACACAGGAAAAAGCTTTAGCCTTCAAGTTAAATGGAGAAGAATAGCAAAACACCTATATAGGCCATGTAAGGATCATGGGTTGATTAGCTTTAAGAAAAGATGAATAGGTTAGCTATCGAAGAGCAACCTAGCTAATAGAGGATAGGCGAGCATAAAAGAATTACAAAGGGTAAATATCTAAGGATCAATCTTATAGATATAAAGAAGATGATCGAGAACTCTTTCAAAGTTGTGGCTATCGAAGGCCATGAAAGACATCTAGCCTTGGGGTATAAGAGAAGGAAGATGACTTGGATGACATAGGCTTATGTAAGAACTGCTTATAAGTTAAGCTAGGCAGTGATGCTATGAAGTAAGAACTTGAAGAAATTTTCAAGGCAATGGATGGTATTACAGAGATAGCTAATGAGGTTAGCAAGCAGCCAATTGACGAATACCCACAAGCCCTCTTTAAGTAGGCGATAGAAGAAAAAATTACTTTGATGGGATATGAGAAAGATGGGGGAAAGCCATCCAATGTAGAAAGGGAAACTTAGCCTTTAGCCATGGCTGTAAAAGTGCCTTTCAATAAAGATGTAGCAAATGTCTTACTCTAGTTTATTTAAGGACGATAATGCATTTCTTTCAAAGTTCAAAGTAATGAATGATGAATTACTTGCTTGTGTTATGACTTTCCTAATGGTATAATGCATGATATGTATCATGTCATCAAAATATTTATTATTAACTCTATACATACTACTACTTTCAATCTTGGCACATAGAAAAATACTAAAATTTTGCTAATTGCAAGTGACATCACATCAAAAGAAAGGAGGAAATTTGAGCAACTACCAAAAAAGTACTAATGGGTCTTTGCATAGACCTTTAAGGATATGCCAAGGGTTGATTAATAGATTGCAAAACATATAATACCAACCAACTAGCACATGAAACTAGTAAAGTCAAAGGTTAGATGATTGTGGCTAGAATGTGTGCAATTAGAAAAAAAAAAAAAAAGAGTTGGCAAGGTAGGTAACCAAATTATTAGGAGTAGACTACCAAAAATGGTTAGCCAATGTAGTACCGGTACCCAAGAAGGATGGACAGGTCAGGGTGTGTGTCATCTATAGGGACCTATACAAAGCCTAAAGATGACTTTTCGTTACCTAATATTAATGTCCTCATTACCTTATACTACTATATGCATCATGTATTTATTCATGGATGGTTTTTCAAGATATAACCAAATTCTCATGGCCATAATGGATAAAGTCAAGACAACTTTTATCACTAAGTGGGAGAGTTACTACTACTGAGTAATGCCCTTTAGGTTGAATAATATAAGGGGATGAACCAATGGATGATACCACATTATTTTATGACTGGATACATAAAGAGGTGGAAGTTTATATTAATGATATGATGGTAAAGTCTGATACTCATGAGGGTAACTTTGAAACTTTGGAAAAGTTCCAACAGATTGATATAACTCGAGGCTAAACCTAAAGAAAAGTGTATTAGAGTCACTTTAGGAAAGTTACTTGGTCATGCAATGAGTGAAAAGAGCATTAAAATAGATTAAGATAAGGTCAAGGCCCATCGAACAAATATCAGTACCCAAGACAAAGAAGGATGTCTTTAGATATCTAGGGCATATTTAGTATCAACCAATTTATTACAAGATTGATCTTGATTTGTTAGCCTATCTTCAAGCTTTTGAGAAAGGATTAATTGGTGGTATGGAATGAATAATCCTACTAAGATTTTTAGAAAATCAAGTGATACCTATCAAATTCACCGATGTTAAAACCACCAAAGCCAAGGAAGCCATTGATTTTATTCCTAATAGTTGAGGACAAATTTAAAAGGGCATTATTAGTATAAAAATGATAGTGAGGGGAATGAGCTTTTAATGCACTATTTTTGTAAAAAGCTCTTACTTATAAAGAAAAGTACAACAAGGTTGAGATCACATCTTTGGCTATGGTTTGGCCTACTAGGAAGTTGCGACATTACTTTCAATCATATTCAGTAGAGGTGGTTTCCAAATTAAACCTTGTTAAGTATTTGTATGAAGCATAATCACTACCAGGTAGGTTGGTAACATGGTTAATACTCCTTATAGAATTTGAAATTAAGTATGAAAAGAAAAAGGTAACTAAAGGAATGACAGTCATTGAGTACTTAGCATAACAACCCATCATAAAAAAAAAAAAGCAAAATTGATTAACTTTTCTGATGAAAAATTAGGGGCAATAGGAGCTTAAGAATATAAGATGTATTTTGATGGGGTAATGAATAGGAAAGGAATAGGAGTTAGGGTGATCCTTAACTCATTAGATTAGGAGTTATTACAGATGGCCAAAAAGCTTGATTTGGAGTAACCAATAATATGACAAAATATGAGACATATGCATTTGGGCTTAAGTCATTGGTTTATATAAGGGTGAAATTAGTAGAGGTGTTTGAAGATTCTATATTGGTGATCTCCTAAATTAATAAGGAAAGAAAGTTGAAGGAAGAGTGATTAAGGCCATATTTAAAGCACTACACGTACTAACATAAAACTTTTAAGGAATTTCATTTCACAACATTACATGGGAAGAAAACTTGATGGTGATTACCTTAGTTATCTTGTTTCCATTTTAGATAGGCCAAAGAAGATACTGATGAAATTGTTGGTTATAATCAAGTCAAGAGTACCTTACTACACTTATGAGAGAGTGCTACAAGCATTAGCATATGATAAGCCATGGTATTAGTACTTTGAGGGCATGAAGAAGAAGGATAAAGATTCCATCAGGAGATTGGCATCACAATTCATCATTTACAGAGGTATGGCTTATAAAAGGATACCAAACAAAGTCCATCTAACCCCTTATTTGTATTAGGGTTTTTAAAAGGTTAATAAGGTTTTTTATTTTTGGAAAGTTAATCCCATTGTAGGATAAGGTTTTTGATAGGTTTAAAAAACCTTCTAAAACCTTAGTATTCTCAATCCATTAACTTAGTGGGTTTAACTATTTTAACTTTTCTATGTTTATTTTATTTTTGTAATTCCTATTTAGTCATTTTCTAAAACCTTCATATTTAGAGGGTATTTAGTAATTTTATATAAAAATTTCATTAAACATTACCTTCTAACCAAACAAAGTAGACTATAAAACCATACTTTACCTTGTTCCCAAACCAATATAAGGTTAAATTATTAACCTTACCTTATTAACTTTACTTTATCATACTTTAAAAACCTTAACCTTACCTTTTTAAACTTTACCATACAATACTTTAAAAACCCTTACTTATCTTACCATCTATTGTAATGACCATTTTCATCTGACATAACTCATATTGCTCTTATACCAATAAATGTAACGACCGTATTCATATTTGCTCTGATACCAATAAATGTAATGACCAATTGTGTTAACCAATATCATGCTGCTCTAATACCATTTTTTTTTTGTTAACACAATCTGTAATGCTACAATTGGTACCTATCAGAGCACTCAACATCCGAGATTTGTTCGTCAGCCCCGTGATGTCATACACACCAGGATTTGTATGTCTGCCCCACATATGTTTGAGCCCTTTCTGATACCAAAACTGTAATATCTAAATTCATTTGTCAAACCAATAACTGTGACATCCATTGTTCTCATTTGTAAATCATCTTTGATACCACAAATTGTAATGTCACAACGTGGCTATAGCTGGTACCTATCAGAGCACTCAACATCTAGGATTTGCCCGTCGGCCCCGCGATGTCATACACACCGAGATTTGCACGTCTGCCCTGCATGTACTTAAACCCTTTGATACCACCAACTGTAACTATCGTCTTCAGTTGCAAATCATGGCATTCACATTAATGTTTATTCATCATACATATAAAATCCCATATGTATTTAATGTACACATGTGTTAACTAATGTCAGGATCAGTGACCATAACTAGTTCCTATCAAATGTATGTACATGACGCAAGGAGAGAGAGTTGGAATTCAGCCGACAACCTGTGTTCCATGTGTCTCTATGCAAAACTTTATGTACCAAAATGTCCAAAGTCTATGCTTCAATATCTGAAAAATAATTGCGATTTGATGAGTTGCAACTCAGTGAATAAAAACAATAATCAAATTTTCATGGCATAATCTATAATCAAATATCATCAAGATACATTGCAAGTATAACAATTGACTATGCAAGTGCAAATACAATAGCTTTGTTTTTGTCGTGACTGAGCAAGGCAAACATTGCTCCCGAGATATTCATGTGATTCATGTAACATATGATTTGGGACCTATTGGTCCATCTTCTTGTAATTTGCAAGTGTTTGACAAGTCAGTCACAATGCCCCTTTTAGTTCCATATGCAAGTGCTTATTCATAAATGATATGCCAAGTAATCGTTAAGAGCATTTGCTTCTCGCTTGGCCTGTATTCCTATGCAACATGTAACAATTCAATCATATATACATATAATAGAACATAATCATATTATTCTAATGTAACATGTAACAATTCAATCATATGTACATGTAATAGAACATAATCATATCATACAATTATCACATACACCCATTGAATCCAATTATGGTTTTTACTCACCTTTTGATGTGACCAACCTTTATGGTAGGGCTTCTTCAAAGTATTGAGATCCTAACATTTGATACATACATGG